>CATIWR010194997.1:0-42220 GCA_949677035.1 Omphalea diandra
GAGGGCGGTCAAAATAACTTGTTCTTGCTCTATAAAGAAATAACACAATATATATATATATATATATATATATATATATATATATATATATATATATATATATATATATATATATATATATATATATATATATAGTTGAAACATAAGTAAATTAACTCATAAAAATTCAAGGTTGTAAACAGATATCACGAAATAAATTAACAATACATATCAAAATTTCTTTATATTTCATAGAATTGCCGGAGATTATACAAAGTTGACTCTTGTTATTGTTTTTCAAGAAGTTAATCATTAAGCAAATTTAATGTGTTTTTGATATAAATTATTTTTAAAAAATTTTATTTTGACAGTGTTTGGTTTGTATATTTTTTTCTGAAAGTTTAGCATAATTATTTTTAATTTATTTACCAATTCTTAACAAAGAATGTGATAAATTGTATTTTTAATCTACTAATACAAATAATTTTATCTTTATTAAATAAATTTATTTAAAGAAATAATTATAAATAATTAAAAAAATATTTATCAGTTTTTTTTTTTTTTACAAAGTTGCACTTATTGACTCTTATCTCAATAAATTATTTTCTGTATTTAAGAAAAAGTCAAATAGTAAAAAAAGTGTAAATTTCGTTTGATTTTACATTTTTTTACAATTAAATAAAAATAAAATATTATTTTAAAAAATTTTTATTTTTTTAACTAACTTTTTGAGTTAAAAAAATTTCTTAAAAATAAAGTAGAATTTATTTTTTTTAATGCAATAAATTGTTAAGGATAGACGATGCTTGTGCATGTTGCGGAATTGAGTGACGTAACATATGAATATTGAGTAATTGAAAAAAATGGAAAATTGATTATACAAATATTACGATTACTAACATGAGGCAGATGCTGATCGACAGACAGATTATAGAAATCCGAAGTCGTTTTCGTTGAGATAAGCTCGAATCTATTTTTATAGAAATAGCCTTTGTAGTGGTACTCTGCATGATGAACCAATGATTTTAGCTAGTTTCCCCGGAACTGAGAATTTGTGGCATATTTAAAGAAATTTGTTTTAATATTTTAATATTTTTATTTCAATATATTATATAAAATAGGAAAAATAGAAAAATATTTTAAATCTTAAAATTTTATATTTTAAATTTTAAAATTTTATTCTTATAATTTTAAAGTAAATTAACATATTAAATATAAAATTAAAATTAAAATTAAAATCTTATTTTATTTTCATTTTTTAGTGTATGTATTTGATTATATTAATAAATGAAAAATGAAATCTTATTTTAAGATAAATA
This sequence comes from Omphalea diandra, assembly GCA_949677035.1. NCBI lineage: Eukaryota > Viridiplantae > Streptophyta > Magnoliopsida > Malpighiales > Euphorbiaceae > Omphalea > Omphalea diandra. The sequence continues at coordinate 1,299 of CATIWR010194997.1, forward strand.
TTTTAATATTTTTAATTAATAAATTTATATAATAGAAATAATAGTAAAATATTAAAGATTTTTAAAATTCTGTTCTTAAATTTTTTTAAGAAAATTAATATATCAATCATTAAAATAAAAATTTATTTTATTTTCATTTTTTATTTACTAAACGTGCTATTAGACCTTCCGAACATGGTTTTTTTTAGAATAATAAAAAATATTTTCATTTATAAATAGTCATATAATATCTATAAAAGAAAATAATCTTATGATTTAGACTATAAATACGAACTTTATCTTTAATACAACTAATATTTGCATATTGCCTCAGCTCTAAAATCATGGTTCTATTTTTATCATGAACTTTTTTCGATAATTCTTCATCTTTATCTGTTACGAAATTTCTCATAAGATATGGTGTTATAATACGATGTAAACTAAAATTCATATAATACGTCACAATAAAATTGAAAGACGATGTTCAATAATATATTATCACATATTATTAAATAATCAATCTTAAACCACATAAACTCTAAAAAAAACAAAATCTCTCACAAAAAGAGACAAATAACTACACTAAAACAAAAACCCTAAAAAAGAGATAGAACAAAAGAAAACTAATAAATATGATAATAACAACTCATTTTATTAAAAAAATAAAAAGAAAATAGTTTGTTACTGTCAAAATATATCAGTAATAACCTCAAAATATTAAAATGAATGAATTGTTTTCAGAGCAAATAAGTGGTTAGAATTTTTCTTTTTATTAATATAATCGAACATGTTCTAAATATACCAAACATGTTATTTCTATTTTTTTATTCTATTTCCATTTTCTTAAAATATTCCATTTTTTAAGACCTTCTGTATATTATTGGAATTTTTTGCCACAAATTTTTTATTTCTGGGTCAGTGATTTGTCCATAAGCTGAGGCCATATTCGTCATTGCAAACGACAGAAAGATGCAATTTTGGTACAAAGGTCTTGCCGTCATTGTTACTGTTATACATTTTATATTTCAACATACAATAGAATTGAAACCATTCTAGAATTCAACTAAATATAAAATCTCAAACAATTATTGATTTGCATTTCTATAAACGATAGAATTCAACTAAATATTGTTATCTTAATATTTATTTGATTTGAGTACTAAATCAAATTGAACTAAATTAAAATAAACTGGCTATTAGGATTGAACTTTTGCAACTTGCACAATAAAATAGACACTCACCACTAAATGATAGCGTACAAATAAGATTTTATTTGGGCCCCTAATTCTAGTCAAAAGCTCGATTAAATCCTTGACTTTCAATTTTTGTTAATTAACTCTTTATATATTTAAATCTCATTAATAAGACTTAAATTTTTTCTACATGTGAATATTAATAAAATACACCAATAAATCTATTAAACTAATAGAAAAAAGCTAAATGCGTTATTGGTTTGGCTCTCTTTTTATGAATAAATTTATGTAATTTCAATTTTTTTTATTATTTCTTTATTACTTTATTCCACTCAAGCACTAAGAGCTAATATTCATGCATAATGTCCTTACGAAAATCTACTTTAGTCTTTCAAATTCCTTTTCAATCTATTGCATGTATAGCTATTAAAGAAAAAATAATTTTTTATTTATTTTGTTATTTAAGACAAAATAAATCACCCAAATAGAGAACCATATAGACTAAAGTATTTATAAATGTGAATTATTAGATGCAGGCAATTTATGTGCAAACAAACTAGAAAGGAAAAGAATAAAAGTAATTATTGGTGCTTTAATGTCTAGTTTTGGATAGTTTCTATTGCTAATATGCCTTGTTGCTGCCAGTTTTTTTACTTTTTTTTTCCATTTTTTTTCTTTTATTTTTTAGACAATAAAGGCAAATATAGAAGTGACACTTTTTTTTTTTTTTAATCTTAGATAGCACATAAACAGGAAATATGAAAATGGATATAGAAAAATGATTTTTTAAAAAAATATAGAAAACGAAATGTGAGAGAAACATATAAATATAAAAAAAATATAGACATATTTATAAATATTTTTCATACAAATATATATTTATAATAAATATTGAAGTAATTTATTATGATATCCCACAAAAATAATATTAAAAATAATTATCTAAATTAATATCAATTATAAAAATAAACGAGATGATAATAATCAATCTAATATTTAAAAATAAATATTAATTGTCTATAAGTTTCATAACTAAAATTAATAGTAGAAAAAAAAACGCGTTTCTTAATTTTCAAAATTTCATAATCGTGCTCGAAATGTTTTGTTGAGTTTCCTAAGAGGAAACTTTTTCGAAATATGAAAAGTATTCTTTCAAGAGTTTCCATGCATCATAATTTTCACCCGATTCGAATCTGTTTGAAAATAGTGATTTGAATTTAGACAAATCTGAAATGAAACAAAAATTTTTGAATCGAATCATATATGATTCTATTCGAACCCATTTGAAAAAAATGACCTGAATCTTATTTGAATATGGACAAATCTAAAATAATTTGAAAATTTTTGGATCGGATCAAACATGGGTCATTTGGATGGGTCGGATCAAGACTGACCCAAACGAATTAATTATTGATTTGATCCAATTGACTTGGTGACGACATAAAGAAAAAAATTATAATTTTTTTAAATGATTAGATTATTTAATTAATTTTAATTTTAATTCAAATTTAACTTTAACTTTATTTTATTTTTATTTAAAATAGAGTAATATTATTGTATTTTTTTTAACAAACTTACTTCTAATTTGACTATATTTTTATGTGCCTAAATTATAATTTTTTAAGAATTAAGATAAATTATTTTTTAAGAATAAAAGTTATTTATTGTTATAAAATAATTTTACTATAATCTCTTAGATGATTTAATACAGCAACAAAAATATTATTGTGATAATATTATTTTTTCTTATATATAATTTGATGGATACTAGAATTTTGACTCTAAGATATTATAATAAAATTTTATAAAAAATAATTTATGTTATAATTTATCTTACATACTCGTTTATTATGACCAAAATATTGATACAAAAATTTTTATCATAAGTTTAACTTATTCTTTGTAATTAGTTTAAATTATAATATATGATTTGAATGTAATTCTATATGAACTTATTCTAATTACTTATTTTTATTATATATAGTCATTTACTTAAAAATAAATTATATTTAATTTATTAAATATTTAAATGAGAATAAAAATTTTTAATCAAGTTCCGTTTATGTAAAATCTATTTGATTAAATAATAATTTTAAAAGAAAATTATTATTTTTCTTAATAAATTATAAGAAAATATTGTATAAATAATAAAATTTAAATAGATATTTAAAAATATTGATATTTAAAAATATTTTAAAAAATAAATAAAAAATAATTGAACTCGATCCGATTCAAAATGTTATTTTTAAAAGTAAACTCGAAACACAACTTGGAATCCTTTTTATATGCAAATTCGATAGATGATCTAAATCAGTTTGAAATCTGAGCAATTCGACTCCAACTTGATTTAAAAATACCTCAATTCAAAAATAGTCTAATCTAAAAACGATTCAATCTGAATTAATCTAATTTAACTTGTTTCATACCTCTAAGTAAATAATTGGTGATAAAAATCAATATTTAAGACAACGGAGGAAGATGATTGAAGGATGCTAGTAGACTTGTGTTAGATAATGGAGCAGACTAATCTTTTGGTTTTAAAATTAATTTACTAATGGGAGGCTCATAGAAATCATCATCACATAATTAACATGCAATATTTTTGGGTCCAACTGATGAGATTTGAAGGGCTTGCCTGCCAAAAATGGAAAGTCAAGGGCTTAATTGAACTAATGATGACATGAGGTTAGGGGCTGATTGAGACTTTTATTTCTTTTAGAATAATAAAAACATATTTTCATTCACAAATAATTATAAGATATCTAAAAAAAATCTTATAATCTAAAGTAATAATATCAAATCAATCTCAATATTACTAATAATTGCAAATTGACTCAGTTTTGAAATTATGATTCTATTTTTATCATGAATTTTCTTCGATAACTTTGCATTTTTATCAATTATAAAAATTTTCATCAAATATATGTTATAACGTGATATATACTAAAATTCATATAGTACATTATAATAGATTTGAGAAATAATATCTAATAATATAATATTATTATTACTATCAATTATAAACCCCTAAAATTCTTTAAAAAAAAGGAGATAAAAACTCTCACAAAAAGATTTCTATTTCTTTAAAAAGAATGAGAGTAACACAAATCAATAGAAAAATAATTTGCAAGTATATATATTTTTTTCATACAAAAGACATGCTAAAGGGGACGAGGACTATCCTAATTTAAGTCCTTAACCTTATATATTATGAACATTAGCCTAATGATAATATATTGACTTAATTATAAATCCAAACTCAATTTAGTACGCATTTTCAGTATTAAACTTAAACTAAACATAACAATATAAAATTTATTTTTAAAAAATTTAATAAAATAACATACATAAGTCAAGGATCATTTAGGTGTAGATTTTGTGAAAAAATAAATAGAATAATAAAAAATAAATAAACATATGATAATACTTATTTTATTTTATTTTATTTTTGCGGTATTATATTCATGATCAATGTGATCAAATTTATATTTCGCGATTTGGTAAAATATCGTTAAGAAACTTGATGAAATTTCAATATTATAGAATGAATAGTTGCCAATTCAATGATTAAATTTTCAGAGAAATTGTTTGTTTTTTTTGAAGAAAGTTTGGTTGATGGGACTTTGAATTTTAATTTATAAGCTATTACAAAATAGCATATAATTTGTTATCTTAGAGAGGTACATTATATACTTGATGGTTGGCGATGGGCGTGTGAATGAATTGTCCATCCTATTTTTTTTTTTTTGCTAAATTGTATTTTATATATTTTAACAATTTTGATTATTTTTATATTTATAACTTATATTTCTTTTTACAAAATCTACATCAATCAATGCTCCACATGTGTCTCAATAAATTTTGTTATATATTTATTTTTACTAAACTTATTAAAATTAATAAAAATATTTAAATTGAAAGTGTGTTAAATAAGTATGATTTATATTAAAAATATTTTAGAAAAGTAAGGCATAGATTGTAATAATTTTTAGTTTAAAGTTAGAATTAAAAGTGTAGGCCAACGAAAGAAGAATTGAAAATTTTACAAGATTAAATAGAGTGTCATTCTATGAATTTTGAAGAGCAAAATCTTTTTGACAAAGTTTAAATATAAAAAAATCAAGAAAGTGATATTGTGATATAAAAAAAATCAGAAATTATATGGCAATCAAAAATAAAAAAAAGTATGAAAAAGTGAAAGCACTAATATATATATATATATATATATATTAAAATCAAGTATATTTAAAATTGAGATTAATATTATCGTGATTTATATATTTTAAATAAATATTTATAGTTGAGTAATAAATAGGATTTTTTAATTATCCCATATAAAATCATTTCATATATAAACTAAATGTGTTTATTATTATTTTTCCCTAAACCTAAACTAAAAAAGTAATTACAACCAAATTTTCCTTTATTTTCAATTTTTTTCAAATAAAAAATGAATAATCAATTTTTTCCAAATTAAACAGATACACACAAAACAAAAGGCGTAATGGCTTATGATATGATATTTCTACAATAACAAAAAATGAAAACACCAAAATGTATTTATTTCAAAGGAAATTGATTCATTATAATGTTTAGAGAATTTTAGTTTTTAAAATAAGCATAAAATTAAATCAAACTTATTTTTTTATTAGTATTTAGCTTCTTAATATAAAATTTAATTTACTAGAAAATATTAAATATAACTTACTTAATAAAATAAGATAAATTATTTAAAATATTTTATAACTATTTTTTAAATAAATTCCTTCAAGATGACAAAAATATATTTGTTTATAAATTAAGAACAACATAATATTTTATATTATATTTTTTAGAATTTAATAAATAAATTAAATATGAAGTTGATATATTTTTTTAAAAAATTGGCCAATAACTGATGATACATTGTACATTTATAATTTTATATATTACTAATAAATTAAATAGTAACTACAAAATATGTGATAGTAAATAATATTTATTTTAAAATAGATAATATATAAAATTATTTTTATTTTTTAATTTTTATAATTATTTTTAGTTAAGTAGTTTAACATAATATTTTTAATTATTTATATGTCAAATAATTAATTTAATAAATGATAAAATTTTATCTTAAATAAAGTTTAAGACTAAATAAATAATAAATTATCTTAAATAAATTTTAAAATTAAAAATAATTAATATATATTAATATGTGAATCAAAGGTGCTTAGGCCTTACTTTTCATAAAAAGAATTTTCTAAAAATATATTTTTTAAGTTATTTTTATAAAAATAAGTATTTTTCTTTTTTTTTTTTACAACAAAAATTAGTATTTTTCAACTAAACGAAACAGTTGTTCTCCATGCCCGACTTCAAAATCATGATCCCAATCTGGCCCGACAGGATTGCGACCGGCGGATTCTCATTACGTCACGCACTTATTTCCTCAATAAACAAATACATATTCTAATAATATAGTATTAAATCTGAGTTTGGGGTCATTCTAATACACATGAGGTTATATATATATATATATATATATATATATATATATATATATATATATAAAATTAAAATTTTATCCAGCATTAAAAGTAAATGGCCTATTAATTTATAATATTATTAAAACTAAAAAATAAGTATGAACCATAATAATATTATGATTTGACATATTTAAAATCTTTATTTAGTTTTCATACAATGAATTCTTTTTAATAAATAATATATCACTTTTTAAATATTATTATATATTCAACACATAAGTAATTATTTTAATTAATAATTAACAATAAAATAAACATTTTTACAATATAATGTATTAAACACTACATACAATTAATTTTAATTTTAAAATTTATTTAAAACAAAAATTTACTTATGTGTAAGGATATTGTGGGATATCCCTTATCTAGTGGCATCAGAGATGAACAACAATCTGTGTAAGGAGGTAACTAATGATGAAATAACGAAAATTGTTTTTAGTCTCGGTCCTCATAAAAGCGCCAGACCCTGATGGATTTTCAGGCTTGTTCTTCCACCGGTACAGGGACATTGTGAAGGATGATGTCTTGTGTTCAGTAAAAAAAAAGTTTTGCTGCAGGGGAGATGCCAATAACTTTGAACCAGACCAGACTTACGCTAATTCCAAAGGTCACGGCTCCTCAAACATTAGCAGACTATAGACCAATCAGCTGCACCAACTTCATCTCTAAGTTAATTTCTAAAATTATGGTCTCAAGATTGGCTCCTTTGCTTGTTTCTATTGTTTCTCCTTGTCAGGCGGCCTTTGTTTCTAATCTGCTCATCCAAGACCACATTATTATAGCGCACCAAGTTTTCCATGCGCTCAAGTTAGAAAAAAAAAAAAAAAAAAAAAAGGGCAAGATGGGGAATATGGCTATCAAGATAGATATGATGAAGGAATACGACAAGCTTGACTGAGATTTCCTTGAGTTTGTACCATTAAGAATGGGGTTTGATCAGTGTTGGGTGGATCGGGTTATGACTAGTGTAAGATCTGTTCAATTTGCAGTAAGGTATATGGCATTTAATCAAAATTTTTCAAGCCGAGGGGTGGCTTGAGGCAAGGGGACCCCTTGTCCCCTTACCTTTTCATTCTAGCTTCAGAGGTTCTGTCACGTATGCTAGAGATGGGGGTTAGCTCAGGAACTATACATGGCCTAAAAATTAAACCACATCGCCTGGTTCTTTCTCATGTTCTGTTTGCGGATGACACACTGATAATGGGTAGAGCTACTGCATTGGAAGCTCAAAATATGTTGTATGTTATCACTGCTTACTCCAAAGCTTCAGGGCAACAAATTAATACTAGAAAATCAGAGATGATGTTTTCGGCTAATGTAAGGGAATCAGATAGGAGGGCCATCCTTAATATTCTTAAAATGCAAGCTCCTTCAAGCTTTAAATCGTATCTGGGAGTTCCAACAAGGTGGGGTATATCGAAAACTCAAACATTTCAGGATATATTGGATCGGTTTCAGGCAAAGCTAAGTGGGTGGAAAAGGACGATTATTGTCAAGCGCAGGGATAGAAGTGCTTCTCAAAGTAGTTGTATAGGCCCTACCAGTCTATTCAATGTTCGTGTTCAAAGTGCCTTCTCGAATCATACACAAGATGTAGCAGAGTATGGCCAGGTTTTGGTGGACAAACTCGAACAATAACAGTGCCATTCATTGGCATAAGTGGCTTGATATTTGCTTGCTAAAAAGTGAGGGGGGAATGGGTTTGAAAAATCTGAGTATCCTTAATGTAGCTTTGCTTGCCAAATTGAGTTGGAGAATCCTTTCCGAACCAAGCAGCTTGCTAGCCCGCGTCATCAAAGGAATATACTTCCCTTATGCTGACTTCTTGAATGCCAAAAAAGGAGGATCCCCGTCATGGTGTTGGACAAGCATCCTTTTGGGCAAAGAAGCAATTGATTGTAGATGGAATATTGGAAACGGTAAAGAAGTGAGAATTTGGGATGACAAATGGGTTCCTCAAGCCGTAGATTTCAGGGTGACATCTAGTAAACCGTTCGTTACTAAAATATTCCTGGTTTTAGATCTTATAAATCATGATGCAAGAACATGGAGCATGGAGATTCTGACTCAATTATTTAATCAAGCGAACAAGGAGCGCATTCTGCAAATACGAGTGAGTAATTCGAATCAGAGGGACATGTTAGTATGGCACCCAAGTAAGTCGGGTGTATTCGGTCACGGTAGGATATGGTGTGCTAGCTAGCAAGGGCCTAAGGAACTGTCCCCAGGTCCAACCTTATGCTAGTCCGGGCTTGACTAAGAGCTACTGGAACTCCATTTGGCAGTTGCAAGTCCGTCCCAAGCTCAAGGTGTTTCTCTGGCAGTGTACAAATAACTGCATAGCAGTGATGGATAATCTGTCTGTTATGAAAAGGAGCCCAACGAACTTTTGCCCATATGCGATGCTGAGTCGGAGATAACAATTCACATGTTGTTTAATTGTAACCATGCTAGGGCTACGTGGTTTTTGTCAAATTTTGGTTTTCGTTTTAACTTACCCTCATCTATCTCTTTTAGCGAATGGTGGCAGTCAATGGTTCTTCATCTTCCCAATAAGGTGGATCTGTTAACTCATGCAGCTTGGGCCATTTGGTTGGCGCGTAATTAGAAGATATTCTCCAATTGCAACATTGTCCCAACGAATACTTGGAGGTGGGCAATCAACTTCTGGGAAAACTCCCAATCTTGTAAGGATTTATCATCTAAGCAATAGGCTGTTTTTTCTTCAGTGGGGCATGATCAGATTCCCAGGTGGCAGAAACCTTCCCCTAGAGTATTAAAGTTCAATGTGGACGCTTGATGTGATCCTAGAATAGGTTCGTCAATAGTTGCGTTTGTGCGTTGAAATAGCGAAGGAACCTTGGTTTATGGGACTGTCAGATCCTTGCGATGCTACTCCCCGTTGCTTGCTGATGCCGTTGCTCTGAGGGGATGCAGTCATTTTCGTAAACAGTCTCCCTATTCCGAAGATTGTTTGCGAAACTGACTCCCTGTGGTGTGACCTACTGTGTTGACAACCACATAAAGGATGTTTCTTGGGAGATCAAGTCTGTGGTGGAACGTATCAAGAATTTAGCTGCTTCATTTCAAAGCTGTACCGTGGGTCATATTCCGAGAAGCTGCAATAGAATTGCTGACTAGTTATCTAAACATGATTTATTATTTAACCCAACTTGGTATGTCAATGTCCCTAATGAACTGTGGAGCAGTTACCGCTTATTGATGTATTCGACCCTCCTTAATCAATGATATTATCATCATTTCAGTTGGAAAAAATATACACTTCCGAATCTTATTTATACTACATGTCTTCTTTTTCGCTTTTTTTTTTTTTTTTTTAAAAGAATTTGTTTTTCTAGTAAGAAATTAAAGCGTACAGACCACGCTTAACCAATGACGCGCTTTTCTCGCTTGTGCTTCCACGCCTACTTTTGAAAAGCTTGTCACCTCCATTTTCGCCCATTCTGTGCTCTCTCTGTCTCTCACTAACTTACCTTACATCTGCAAAATAGAATTTCTTTGTCTTGTTACTGTGGCCGAGGACTGAACTTTAGGGTTTTTTGATGGCTTCGGTGAGATCTTCCTTCTGGTGTTACAGATGCAACCGATTCATCCGGCTCGGGGTCCGGCCCACTCAAGATTGGATCCTCTGCCCCGACTGCGGCGGCGGATTTGTCGAAGAAATAGGTACTCCTTCTCGCTCACCTCTCCACCATCGATTCCCAATCGCCGCCGCTTTGTACCCGTCTGATCCGGGTCACATAACGGCTCCAAGACTCCGCCGTGGTAGACGGAGCGGCGGCGATCATTCCGCTTTCAATCCAGTCATAGTCCTCCGTGGGCCCCCAGATGGGGGTGGCCCTAACGACTGGAATTCTGGCAACTTTGAGCTCTACTACGACGACGGAGCTGGGTCTGGCCTCCGTCCTCTGCCGGCGAGTATGTCGGAGTTCTTGATGGGGTCGGGGTTTGACCGCCTTCTTGATCAGTTAATGCAATTGGAAATCAACGGTGTTGGAAGATTCGAGCAACCGCCAGCTTCAAAAGCGGCGATCGAGTCCATGCCCGTAATCAAAATCCTTTCTAGCCACGTGTCTATGGAATCGCACTGCGCGGTTTGTAAAGAGGCATTTGAACTTAATGCAGAGGCGCGCGAGATGCCATGTAAGCACATTTATCATTCGGATTGTATACTCCCTTGGTTGTGTCTGCGCAATTCTTGTCCAGTTTGTCGCCATGAGCTACCAACAGATGTGCGTGGAAATGGAGCTGGTGGTGGTGGTAATTCACCGGAAAATGGTGAGGAGACTGTGGGGTTAACGATATGGAGACTGCCAGGTGGAGGTTTTGCGGTGGGGAGATTTACTGGGGGAAGGAGAGCTGCCGAAAGGGAGCAGCTTCCTGTTGTGTTTACTGAGGTGGATGGTGGGTTTAATAATACTAGTGGTGCCCCCAGGAGGATTTCGTGGACACCCACTGGGACGAGATCAAGAGAGGGTGGGGGATTAGGGCGTGTGTTTCGCAGTTTCTTTTCATTTTTTGGAAGGATTGGAAGGCGAGTTGGTGATGAATCTGGTTTATTTCGAAGGAGTAGATCAAATACAACGTCGGATAGGTCCTCAAGGCGGGATAGCTCGCCCTGGGTTATGCATGACAGCAGATGGTGAATTGAATCAAATTGTTTGTAATGTTTCTTAGGTTGCTTATCTTATTACTGATATCATCAATTATTGCAGTCTTCCTCACTAAGAAAAAGGAATATCTATCTGTACATTGTACAATTCTGTTTACTGTAGATAACAACAATCAAGGAAGGTATGAGGGATGCCTTGTTTAAATCATGTCAAGGAGAGAAATTTTGAATTAGTAGGAGGTTAGTTTTCATTTGTTAGGAAGATGCAGAATAAGGAGACGTTGAAGAAAGCTGTGCCATTAGGAGTGCGCCTTTAGAAGTTACTGAGGTACAGAAATTCCTTGAATGTAATTCTGCCTCTCATAATTTAATCTCTCAAGTGTTTCACTCATTGTTTTTGTTACAATGTTTAATGCACATCACCTTATTTATTTGTATTTTTTTTGGCTGTAGTATTGGTTTCTTCATATGTACGAAGTCATGGAAAATAATGAATTCTTACATGTGTAACATTGGTAGCTGTCTCTCCGCCTTGCTGAAAATGCCATCTTCTAATATCCAGTGGGTTCAATCAGCTGGTGGTTATGTCCTTCCGAGTTCGTTGGACCATGTGATTGGTTTTGATAACTCTAATTTCTATTCAATAATTCATTCTGGGGCAGAAACTTGTAGTTGGGAATGGGACTGATGTTGGTTGCTTGAACATCGTGGGTGTCATCTAGACACAAATAGGACAAAATTATTGATGTCATGGAAATTGTGATTCATATTTGAAAGATTAGTGTGATTTGGTAACCAGTGATACTAAACGCTGCTCTTTTTCCTGTTGGCTGTATGCACCTGTGGGTCTGTGAGTATTGTAAAAATGTTATCCACAACATTTAGTAGTATAGGGTCTACAGTTAAACTAAGTTAATTCCCAAACTAGTTGGGATCAATGTACAGGAATTGTTTTCTTCTATGAGAATTTAAGTTCATTGGTCCCATCCACTTGTTTCAATCACCCTATGTACTTAATAGTTTGTGCATGTATTTTTCAAAGGCATTCTGTCATGAAGAAAATATTTTTTATATTGACCCTGGGTTAGCATTTCAAATGATCAGCCTGGTTTAGTTCTTGCCGAAAATTAGCAAATGAACTATGAAATCTGAGGCGTGGCTTCGATATCATGGGTTTCTTTTGTGGTTTGTGCTCTTTCAACCTTGAAGAGAATTTAAGGTGAGGAGGAGAACTGTGATCTTTGTACAAAAAATTTGCAAAGATAGAAAAACATCAGATCAAATTGATCATTATTTTGTACTAGTCATGCATTATTTGTTTGATCATTCGATCTGTAGCTGTCGAATCATGCAATTGCACATTGTGGGGTTGTATATATGTCACTTTATTCTTCATCATGCTCAGTTTGTGCATATGGTTGGGCATGTACTTTGTGTTATAAATCAATTTTTAATTATTATATCACATCTGTGCTGTGTAACTTTTCAGCAATGTTGGTGGTGAATATGATTTATGCACATTATGCACTACATTTACAGTGACTAGAAGTGAATGAATCCTGATATCTTATTTAGGAGCATTTTTTCTGAAAGAGATAGTATTCTCATTTTATTTAACCATTTCTTGTGTTATGGGATTTATTGCTAAGTCAGAATTAGGGTGTGACACAGTATTTTTGAAATATGACTAATTACCTGTGAGAAATATTGTAGGCCTAGAAGGAGGATCACTATTCTTGAAATTATCATCATCTTCTCCATTTCCTTACTTTAGTGATAAATGTAGAATGCTTTGATGACATCTCCATTTTTCTCATAGGTGTCCTATTTCTAGAGGACTATAAAAATCTCAACAGAAAACATGATATTAAGCTTGACATGATGGGGGGCAGTCAAGTACCTGATAACTCTTTCAGGTGGTTATTATATCAACATTTGGATTCTCACTATGTCTGAATAGATAGGTGAAAATCTTGTCAGGGAACTTTAGACTATTTATCTACATTCATATTAAATGTTATATGATTCTATCATTTAGTTTCTGCTTATGCTTTATTTTTTGATATTTGGCTTATGTGAAATATGAAAAATTGTCTTGACTGCCATATATTTTACTGAGATGCTAGTTACTGAAAAATTGTAAGACATTATTGGATTTACTGCATTTACTGTGATCCTTGCAGTTGGTATACAAGTAGGAAATGTTTAAGGTATTGTTAGCAAACTCTTTCTGTTTTAAGATTTAGTTGATCTTCCTATCTCTTTTTCATGTTTTTAAGTCCTTATGCGACATATCTGGTGAAAATGTAAAGAATCTCAAGTTGCATTTAGCCGTCAATTTGGAAGTTTCTCAGTTCTTGTGACATGCTTCCGACTAAAATCGCACCAGGATGACCTTAGCAGCCACAATCTAAATAAAGAAGCAATTGGTGATGGCTTTGTTCTATATTTGGATTCTTGGTCTGAATAATTAGGTAAACCTTTTAGTGAGTGGACCTTTCTGAGCATTTATATACATGTATATTGGATGTTATTTGGTTTTATCTTCTAGTTTTGGATTTATACTTGATTGTTTCATTTTGGGCTAATATGAAACATGGGTAAATTGTCTTGAATACAATAATATTTAACTGAAAAGTAGTTGTCATTATCAGTTGGAAAACGTTCAAGGGCACGTAGACATATTAATGGTATTCACTATGATTCTTTGCTGTTGGTAAGGCACTAGGAAATGTTTGTGGTAGGAAATTCTTTCTTTGTAAGATAATTGAAATTACTGTCTTCCTGTTTCTTTTCAAGTTAGGGTATCGTTATGCTACGAAGCACTGAAATGTTTAAGGAGTCATGTTTCCGCATTTCAGAAACATTTCGTTGCGGGAAACTAGCTAGAACGGGCCTGAATTGCTGCAACATTTTTTGGAAAAAGGAAATGTGTTTCCTATTTAGAGACAGATTCCCCTCCCCCTAAAAAAAAAAAAAAAAGCGACACCCAAATTCGCAAACTTCTGCCTTCTCCTTATCATCTATCAACTGAGGCCATCCGTAGGCGGCAGTGACTGGCTGGCGGCTGGCTCATAAAAATTAGGTGACTTTTCTACTTTTCTTCTATTCAAGGATTAGGTTTGATGATGTGTTATTGGGTTTTTTTCTGTTTTAGGGATTAGGTGATGGGTCAATGATTGTAGTTTCTTCTTTTTAGGGATTTTAAAGTTGGTTGAATGTTGACAGTATATTTTCTGCAATTATTTCAGCTTCTTCTTTGTTTTGTTTATGTGACGATAAGTTACAAAGTTTAGAATATTCATGTCAAGAAAAATTGGATGTGTGACTTAGTGATTATACACTGGTCTGATGAAATTCCTCCAAGAGAGATGGGTTCCTTGTTCAAATCACGATGGGTGCGCTGTTGCAAAATACATGATTCCATGCCCACAAATCTAATGATTTTATGTGGTTGCATTTCACAGGTGGCATAATCAAGTGCTATTTAGCAAATTGTAGGTTAGAGATTTGATTCTGGTATTTTTTTTGTTGGCATAATTTGATGATTAAATTTAGTATTTGTTTCAATAATTATTAAAATATATATAATGTACAAAAATTAATATTTAAAAAAAAATACCCGTATAATTTTTTTATTTACACAGTTTTCCACATTGTGTTCTATATTCTTAGAAAATGCTGTTTCCCTGTTTTTGTTTCCATATTTTGGTTTCTGTGCTGCCTATTCATTATGAAATGGTAAAGAATCTGAAGCTGCTCTCAGCTCTCAGCATGAAAGTCTCTCAGTTGATGTGGACATGCTTGATGTTAAAACCACATGAGCCACTATATAAATGGATTAACAACTGGTGGTTGCTTAGTTTTTACATTTGTATTTTCATTATGTCTGAATAGTTTGAACATCGTCAGTGGAACTTTTTAACCATTTTGTGATTGTTATCTGATTCTGACCTTCTGTTTTCATTTGTAATTGATTGTTTCAGTTTAGGCTATATGAAATGTGGATAAGTTGTTTTGAATACTAGTTATTATAGACGTTAGAAAATGTTCCAATGCATCAGGACAGATTGCTGGTATTTTACGTTGAACTGTAATTGTTGCTGTTGGTATGATATTAGGAAATGTATGTGGTAGCTATATTATGTTTCTTTGCATTGTATTTCATTGTATTTATCTTGGTATTGGAGATGATAGATGTGGTGTTTATTTTAAGTTTATTTTTTCGTTGTCATTCTTTTAATCAGTTATGGTCTAAAATTGGATGAGGTTGCATTGGAGATGCTATTAATTGGATAACAGAAAAAAGAGCATTCAGGAGGCAAATCTGGACTTTAGTACCATGGCAGAAGAAATAGCTTATGTATCGCATAATCAAGGGAGGGCCTGTGTGTAACAAGCTATGAGCTTTTATATTCTATTAAAAACGACGCATCGTGGAGTGATAAAGAGAAAACATGTTGATTTGGCAATGAGGGACTTACCTTCATATTTGTGAGGACGGGAATCAATGCATGGAATACGATAAATCTTGATTGCCACGCAATGCAGTCCTTGGTTGGGCGTTACTTGTTTTCTTCTGGCAAGACCCCTAGGATATTTTATTCAGATCGATGGAGTTCATCGAGCTTCAGTGTTTCTTTTAAGTGATTTTAAATTTTACAGGTGAGATAGCCTGTTTAGTAGGGATGAGCAAAAATTTGGACTGTGAAACTGATCGAAACGATTTGGTATGATTTGGTTCAATGCTTCAATGAATTTGATTTGGTTCAGTTTTTATTTTAAAAAATTTTTGGTTTTCGGCTCGATTTTATATAAAAAAACTGAAGAAATCAAAATTATTAATAAATCAAATTAATTTGAATTTAATCAAATTTTAAATACATGTAATTTAATTAAATCAAATCAAATTGAAATTTTTTAGAGTGGAAAAAGTAAAAGATGGCCATATTGGCTTCTCCTCAGAGTTCTTTTGCTGGAAATTCACAGACGATATCTGAAGTCCCAGGCTCTGGCTTTTGCGTTGTACCAATACCAAGACCTGCAGGTTCAAGAATTGCATCATGGAAATGGCCCCACAAGAAGCAGAAAAAGAACAAGAGATCATTGACAGTGGTTGCTGCTGCTGGAGATGTATCAGCTGATAGCATAACCTATTTATTTGTGGGTACAGGTATTGTAGCTCTATTTGGAGCTGCCTTCCCTGTGTTTTTGGCTCGCAAAGACCTGTAAGTAATTCCTCCATTTTCTCTCTCTAACTTGATGGTAAATGTAATTAAATATGTTTGAATCCGAATTAAGTAACCGCAGAATCAAATTGGTTAACCAAACTATTCACCGTGCTTGGAATTAGTTCTTCGTGGCCTTATTATTTTCTGTTTTTGTAGTTGAGTTGTTTAAGCTCAATTGCTTTTCACAGTTGTCCTGAGTGCGATGGAGCGGGTTTCATCAGGATGTCAGGAGGAGGGCACTGAGGGCTAATGCTGTTCGGGAAGACCAGGCTCAGATTGTTTGTCCCAATTGTAATGGTCTTGGCAAGCTCATCCAAATTGACAAATAAGCCCGAAGAAGTTTGAAGCTGAGGAAAAGGAATTCATTAATTTTGAATTCAAGATGTCAGATTTCTCCAACAACCAATAGTCTTATTTTTTCTTAATTTCCAGTCTTGCTTAAAGTCTCTATCTCTGACTATGTTTATCATATTTTAATTCAAACATGTTATAGAATGTAACTTAGCATTTTAATATCTAGACAGGTATTATGTGCCGTTTATTTTTGTCATTTCCACTTTGCTGAATTCTCTGTTTGTTACATTGGAAAAAACTAAATTCTCTTTGGTATTATGGATGAATCATTTATCACAGCACGAATTCTAGATAAATTAATCCGAATTAAAAATAATATTAAAATATTAAGAAAAAATAACTGAATTAAAATTGAATCAATTGAATAATAGATATTTGAGACAGTTTCAAATATTTGTTTTATTTTTTAAATTGAATAATTTATTTGAATCGAAATTTATCTAAAAAACAAATATATATGTTTTTCTAAATTCATAATTTATAAATTGTAAATGTTATACAATGTTTATAGTATGTGTATTATCTTATGTAATAATATGTAAATGTACTTCTATTTAGTAGATATAAAATATCATAGACATGCATATTATATTTTGTATATGTTACTAATATATATTATATATAATTAAAATACTCGTTAATTATAGACTTGAAAGGTGCTTATATTACTTACATAAGTAATTGTACTAAAGGTTTACTAGTATAGAAATAATTATATTAATTATACGCTAGTTAAAACATAAAAGTTAATTATATAAGTAATATAACCAATTTAATTGTAAGGTTATATTTATATTGATATACTTATTGAATTATTATACTATATATTATAGTCTATACAAATATATTTAATATAATATTATACTATATATTATAGTCTATATAAATATATTTAATTTTATGCATTCATAATTTATATTTTTATAATAATTATAACAAATAAATAATTTTATGCTATAATATACTTATAAAACTTTAAAATGATAATTCATATACTTAAAATGAACAAATAAATTAAAAAGAAATTGATTATCAAAATTAACAAAAGAAATAGAAGATGTGGGACAACATCGACTCTCGAGTGAGAAAAGAGGCTCTTCCTCCTACATGTGGAGAAGGCGCTCCTGCTTTCTCACGTAAACCGGATAATATTGGCTAATTGCCAATGACATTTTGATCTTTTTCTTTTTCTCCAATTTGATTCTAATAGGACAAAATTGACAATCCAATATTTTTGGGTTAAGGGAATTTGAAATCCATTTTGGTTCTAGTTTAGTTTTTCAGTTCGGTTGTTATATAAAACTGGATAGCATGAACAAAACTGAATGAATTGGTTTGGACCAAATAGATTGGAAGAACTAAATTGAAGTAAACTAAAAATTAGTTCAATTTAATTTTAATTTTTCAATTTTTAAATAATTAATTTTTTAGTTATTTTAATTAATCGAGTCAAAATGGATCATGTTCACCCAATATAAGAGTAAATTCTTCCTAAACTCACTAGGGTAGTATAATTTATACCCTAGATAAAATAAGCGAATAAATTCATATTTATTTTTTTCCTATATGAAGCTTTCAAAGTAATTATTGGATTTGAAGCTTAACCTCTTATGATAGCAATTAGAAGTGATAATTTTTTATTTAACTCGAACTAATTTGAAAAAAAATTGATCTCAACCTGACTCGATTAAAAAAATAAAATTACTTGAACTTCATAACTTAAACATTTCAAATCAAATATGATTTAATATGTGAATCAATTCAAATTGATCTAATCTTGATCTAACCTAAATTTGGCTTAGTCTAAATTATTAAATATTTTAAATTTATTTAAAATTAAAATATTGTTTCTTTATATAAAAAGTCAAAGTATGAGTGATTTGATTTAAATTTTTTTCTATATTTTTATCCGATGATTAAATTTGATTTGTTTATAACTCGACAATTTTAAACACTTTTGAAAAAGTGATGTTATTGAGCTACCGAGTTGGGTAGTCCAAGTATGTCTTCTTAGGGTTTGTTGGCTCAGGTATTCCTGGTACGATATCTACAAGGCAAACAATAATGAAAGGGAATCCGACCTTATGTCGAAAGTACTTAAGTCAATGAGATGGCTTGAGAGACAGAGTATATTTATCTGAGAATAGAATGAATAAAGTATTTGACTATAAGCCTTTATATAGTGCTCTAGGTGGATTGTGTAAGTGTTGGATGAGAACTCGGTATCCTTCCTAATGAGGATTAATCTTTCTTGATCAGAGTTAACTTCCTGATAAAAATTATCCTTTCCTAATGAGAATGAGAGATGGTTGAACTGTCACACGTGAGTAGAGCCAATGCTAGCATGTATGCTAAGGGCCTATTTGTGATCCATTATGCGGTTGAAGCCATTGGGGCCAAGTCGAGCCTTACATGTGAATGGGTCTAGCCCATTCTTGTGAGGATAGTTTCATATGCCTTCCATCGGTTTGAGTCTATTTATGTCTCAAAAAGCCTTTAGTAAAGAAAGTGATCGATTTGTTTTATTCCAGAGGAGGGAACTATAAAATTCAAAATTGAAATGTCTTGTCATTCGCCTTGACACGTGTTGCATGATTAACGTGCCTCATGCAATTACCATTGATCAAAATGATCTAGGCCATCTGACTGAGGTGTCATTCACTTGGCTATGCCTCTTCACCTATCTTTTTAGGCCTATAAATAGTGTTCATAGATTTGTGGATCCCTATTTGCATTTTTGTTTTTGATTTCCTTCTTTTGCTAGGACTTCATTTTACTTTAAGAGGAGAGATTTGCTGCAACTTCTTATTTTTCTTCCTGCTTGCTATTAATATTAGCTAAAAATTGACAATGGACATTATAGATGACATTTCTTCTTCTCCTTCTACTATAAATGAGATTGGTTTTTCATCTTTGCACATAGAGGAAGTTATGAATATAGAAGAAAACCTAACAAAAATGGCAGAAAAACTGGGGAGAAGGGGGAATTGAAGTGACTTAGGAGAAGGAGGTTGAGTTGGAGGTTAATGATGATAATGAAGAAGAAGAAGAAGAAATAGCCCTAAGTGAATAGAAGGCTAGGAATGAGGCTAGCTTGAGCAGGGAGCTACTGAGGGATAGGCATACCCAAATAAGAGGTGGAAACTGTCGAGTTGGTAGAGGTGGAAGCTCAACCAATGTCGCTCAAGGTCCGAACGACTAATCCATGGGTCATAGAGATACCAAATGGGATGACCAAGTGGGTGCTACTAAAAATTTACATATAATACAGTATTTCAAATGAGTACAGGCTGGATGTGTCAGGCTTATAGGTTAGAGCATTTTTTGAGTTAGAGGCCTACTAATTTATGTTGCACTTGGAGAATTTAAAAGCTGGCATTTGACTTCCTATACTACTTTCTATTCAACACATTTTTGCCACTCACAAGCTGGCCTCTTCCTAAATCAGCCCAAATAGTCTCAGGATCTTGGTGAGGATGTATTTGTTACCTCAGGAAGATGTTGTCCTCTCACCATAGGGGTGGTAAAACATATCTACACTATTTTACCTGCTCTAGTGGGGACCATTGCCACATGTCCTCGAGGCCTGGCACAAGGCTTTTCAACCACTATCCTTCCTCCAGCACAGGATGCAAGCATAAGTACTTCGTAGTTACTTATGTCGAAGATGTGTTCTTCCCTTTTAGGTAGACGATTAAGGATGAGAGGAACGTAATTGTTCAAGTCTTTAAGGAGAAGGAGATGGACACGAGGCTTTGAGTAAAGGCTGAAGACCTAGTAGATGTTATGAAACTCATTGACAAGCATTTTTTGATTATTGAGCTCATTGGTACTTTTTCCTTTTTATTTTTCTTGACACTATGTTTCCTAATGGTATTAATATCTTATTGTTTTGCAAAGATGAACTTCTAGGCCATCCAGGAAGAAATGTCTTGGAAAAAAATGGCTCAGGCTGTGAAGAAACACAAGGTGTGGGTAAAGAAGATTGCTTCCCACAAATGGGTGATTGAGGAGGTGGAAGTGCTCAAATCTTCAGCTTAAGAGACATTTGAGCCTGCCTTTGATCTTGCCTCCTACTAGTTAGGAGAATTAGTTAGTAGCCTTTGAGGTGCCACCTTCAAAAAAGGTTCGAGTGGAGATAATGGAGATTGACTAGGATGAAGAGCTCTTTATACTTCACAGGACTCTGTGCCAGTGGTTGAAGGCCTCTAAGAAGGAGACCAAGAATATTACTGAGCTAGAGCACCAACTGATTAAAGTATGTGAAGAGCTGGCTGGGCTGATGAAGGATCACCGAAACACCTTTCAATAGGTGGCTGATGGGGTGAACATGTTGAACTCCACTCAGGAAGCACTAAAGGCTTTTAAGGCAAGGATTACTGAGCTGCAGAGGAGAGTCTTTGAGTTAAAAGGGATGTCAAAGAGGAATGTCAAGCTAGACTAGGTAGTGAAGCAATGATAACAAAAAGAGGAAGAAGCTCGTTCTTTGGCAAATAAAGAAATGGTCAGGATTTGCTTTGGTTACAATGCCAGAATAAGATGAGAGATAGCCAAAGCTCATTCTGAGCTAGATTTTAGCTTCGTAAGTGACATCCTCCCTAGTGAGGATGAAGAAAGAGAAGAAGAAGAAGAAAAAAAAGGAAGGAGGAGGAGAGGAAGTGGATGAGACAGGCGAGTAAGCCATAGATTCTGATTGTAATCCGTAGCAAGTCTCAATCTTGTAAAAATTTTCTTCAAGTAATAAAGTTTGCTTTTTCCTTCATCTTTTCTGTGTATGCTTCTGCTTTACACTTGGCATTATAAAGCATCTGAGCCATTTGTCATTAATACTTGGAAGAATATACTTAAATAATTCTAAACTGAAATAATCTATAATTGCATTTGACTGAGCTTTTAGACTTTGAGAAATCCTAAAATTAGAAGACAAATGTTAGAAAAATCGAGCTTATGAAACTGACAATACTAAAATACTAAGTTAAATAATCAATCTTTGATGAATCATTAGTCTTCAACAGAAGGCCGAGCTAGCCATGCTTGAAAAATGTTAAGTATGATTGAATTAGATTAGATTACTCTGAGGTATTCCTTGGTCATAAGCTTTAGTAACCTTTTATATTTATTTTTTATGATTTTATTTTATTATTTTATTTACTTGATAATTATTTTTTCTAAAATAATAATTAAATTTTAATTATAAATTATATATTAATTCTAATCATTCAACCAATTAACTAATTATATATTAATTCTAGTCATTCAACTAATTAACTAAATATTTTATAAAAATAAATATTAAATTTCTTTTAAGTTTATTATTATAATCATATTATGTAACACGTGAACTCGTGACTAAGATATATAATTAAATTTAGTTTTAAATTCAATTTTAGATGAGTGATTTTCATTTGTCAATTAATTATTATTTGAGATAAAAAATTTAATATTTATCAAATTAATAATTTGAAATAAATGATTAAAATTTTATATAAATTTTTAATTAAAAATAATTATAAATAAAAATAAAAATTATTAAAAGAAATTGCAAAATAGACAAATAAAAGATAGTCTTCATATATTTATTATTTTAAAATAAATATTATTTATTCAGTCACATATTTTATATGAATATTTTATTTTATTAATAATTTTCAATATATTTCAAATAATATGTTAAATAATAATCGCATAAAGCATGAATTATTGATTATATGAATTTGACTCTAACTTATTTCGTATTTATTGTACGTAATTAATTAAAAAATAAAATTTACTATCTCCATTCTAAAATGATTGACAAAATTTCTATTTTAGGTATCCCAAAATGACTGACAATTTTCTTTTTTTCATCGATAGTTAATCAAACAATTGTTTAATATACCCTTATTAATTGATATATATTTCCACACTATCAATACATTATTACTTATATTTTTTTACTTCATATTTTCGACGCAAAGAAAAAAATTATACTCTTCCGTAAATTTTTTTAAGTTTCAATAATCATTTTATTATCAATATTTAAATATTATCACCAACTTGGCAAAATTTCTATTTTGGATATCTCAAAATGATTGACAATTTTCTTTTTTTGTTGATAGTTAATCAAATTATTGTTTAATATACTCTTATTAATTGACATATATTTTCACACTATCAATAAATCACTACTTATATTTTTTATTTTGAATATATATTTTCGATGCAAAGAAAAAAATTATACTCTTCTATAATTTTTTTTAAGTTCCAATAATCATTTTATTACCAATATTTAAATATCATCACCAACTTTTATAGTTCTAATAATTACTATCCTTTATTAATGTTGATAAAAAAAAAGGATATTTTAATAAGAAAGTGGTTAAAATATACAAAATAAGTATAATTAACTAACTTTTTAAATTTCTATGAAAATAAAATTTTGCTAATCATTTTGAGATGAAATGAGTATAATTTTATCATGGGTATTCAATAGTGACTTTAAAAACTCCTTAAAGTTAAGCAATATTCAATAAAAACTTTAAAAAAAATCTATAAAAATAAAGGGATATTTAATATAAATTTTTAAAAACTTCAAAAAAAGTCTATAAAATTTAGGTGTATTTCAATTATAACTTTTATGAAGTCCATAAAAGTTTATCAATATTCAAAAGTCATTGATTTTTAAAATCGATAGATTTTTATAGTTTTTGGATGACTTTCTACGATAAAACAATTAAAAAATTATTTTTCATATTATCTCAAGATTTTTCAGGACTTTTATAGATTTTGAAAGTAAAAACTTCAAAAGTCATTCATAAATTTATAAACTCCATAAAAATTATTAAAAAAATTTATATACTTTATAAAAATCATTCAATTAAAAATTTTATAAAAGTATTTATTGAATACACCCTTTAAAACTCTGTACTTTTCTAGTTTCATTATTTTATTTTTCAGTAGCCATGATGCCAAATGTTTGTGAAGTAATATGACAATTTAATCTTAAATTAGTTATCAATTGGGGCGTCAGTAAAATTTATATATTAATTAATAATAAAATTATTTTATACTTGAGAAATTAAATTACTGATTTATTTTAGATTGATTTTAACTATATTAAACTTTTAAAAATAATATGATAATTTAAAAATAAAATAATTATTGAATATGCAGTGAAAAATTATGTAATAAAGAGAGAGAGTGGGAGTGAAGGGTCAGGTCGTTAATTTCAAATTCCTAGCGTAAAAATAGCAATACTTAAAGCTGATGGCACTGACAAGTGTGAAATTACACAAGAAAGTAGCCCATTTTGGGTCTCAATATCGCATCTCTCAGCCTTTGAAGCCATTCCTTCAAAGGTTAACAAGAAAAGAGAGAAGAAAATGAAGCGAGACGAGGATATGGGTCCTTACCACCATGGAGAAGAATTCCATACTGACGATGAAGAAAACCAGGCAGAAAGAGATTGTGAAAATGCATATGACACAGATTCCGATAGCTCTTCGCTCAACAAGATTTCCAGTCATAGTATTGAGGATACTTGTCCATCATGGCCTCAAAGTTATAGGTACCTTACAACAATTGCGTATTACATTTTTCTTTTTGTCTTTAAATTTCCAATTATATAATCTTGATATTTTTTTTTAACTTAAGAATGAGTAATATTTATAGTATCATCTCAAATTTGATCTTGGCAGTTAATAACCATATGAATTGCAAGTGGAATCGGATTGATTTTGATTTATTTTGCTTCTAATTCTCATTGAAATAAATCATAATTTTTTTTCATTCATTTATGTTATTTTTTAATCAATTTAATGGTCAGACTAATAGTTTAGTGATAGAATATCTGATTTTTTAGTGATAGAATATCTGATTTGTAATATAAAAGATAAGTTTAAATATGATAACCTCATTCTATTTACATATTTCTAATAGATAAAAGGAAAAATCATGAATTCACTGAGTGATAGATTAAAATTAAAATTCATAATTGCAATTTCAATTTCAATTATGTTAAAATTAGATTGAGCTGAAATTATAATTCTAGTGTTTGAATTGTAAAGTAATATAATTAGAATTATAGTTTAAATTTCAATTCTAGTATCTGAATTGCAAAATCACATAACTAAATTATAAATTGAAATTTTAATCTTTAAATTTATAAAATCTAATTTAATTTTCAACATATAAAAATAAAAAACTATATTAAAAATAAAAATATAATTTAATTATAAAATATAAAAAGAGGTGAAAATATGTAAAAAAAAATATTTTAACTTTAAATAATTTAACTCAAATTAATAATAGTAGTAATAAGAATTAAATTAATTTGTTTACAAATTACAATTTAGGAAAGTGAGTTATGTAAAATAAATTCAATTTGTTTGTGTTAAATAATACTCCAATATTTTACAATATAAAAAATAATTAATGAATCTTTTTCAATTTGGTTTGGTTTACATATAAATTCAATTTAGTTCTATTTCTTTTAAAAAAAAATCAATGAATTTAGTTTGATTCGATTTTAAGTAAAAAAAATTTGATTAAATCGAATCAAATTGAATTCATTCAAAATCAAAGCAAAATAGGTTAAATCTATATTAAATCAAGTCAAGATAGTTCAACTTTATTTAAACTCTATTATTTATATTGAAATATATATAAAAAAATATCTACTCAAATATAGTATTTGCATTGAAATAATTAAAAATATGTTATAAGAATTATTGTTTATATTAAACATATTTTTCAAATTATTTTTTAAAAAAATTAGTTCAAATCAAATAAAATCATAATTAAATATAACCAAATCAATTTGATTTGATTTATAAATTAATTAAGTTCAATTCAATTTCTGTTTTTAAAACATCTGATTTTTCTATTCGGTTGGGTTCAATTTAATTAAGTTCGATTATATTTGATTAAATTTGGTTCGGTTCGATTTGAATGTCTACCCTTAGTAGTTGACTACAATTTTTCTGTGGTTTAAAATTCTAATTCTTATTGATTAGGTTAAGAATCTAAAAATGGACTGAACCTAATATTTTGAATTCCATAGAGTTAATATAGAATTATGATTCTAATTCTAAATGAGTTATTCAAATAATAAAATTAGAATTTTTCAGTTCAATTCTAATTATCAATTCCAACTTTAAAGTTGATCATATCATTTAAATGGACCATAAGAGAATATGATGTATACTAAAAAATAAAAATAAAATAAAATATTAATTTTATTTTCATGTTTGGTATTTTAATTTAGTTCAAAAATTTAAGAATGAAATCCTAAAAACTTAAAATATTTTATTATTCTTCCTATTGAATAGATATAACAAATAAAAATATTGATATTTTAAAAATACTTATCTTATAATAAGATTATATCTCTCATTTCTTAATATAGCGGGTTACTAGTTACTCTCTTATAATAATAAGCATAACGTACTTACAATGCTCCAACATCTTCAAACACCAAGTAAATGTCTATTTTTAGGAGAATCAATTTGTTCAGGTCAAGAGGGATCCAAACTATGTAACCAGTTATCATCTACCTCATTTTGATGAAATTGTGCAGGAAGTCGATAGGCATGCTGACTAGTCCTTCGATTAGCTTTTTAAAAGGGGCTAGTGTGGTGGGTAGAACCAGCTCTTTAACTTCAGTTTGCAAGGGACGTGAAGATTCTGAATCTACTTCCTTCCTAACTAAACCTTTCATCTCCCACCAAAGTGACAAAGAAGAAGTTCCTACCTCTACTCTACCACTCAAGTTATCTACATCTTCTCGATCACAATTTTTCATCAACGAATTGCCACCGTCAGATAAAGAAAGTTCATTTTTTCAAGCAGTCCTAAATGGTAAAATTCCTCTCTACTCTCTACTCTCGCCCTTTTGCTTAGTTAATTTGCCTATGACATTCAAATGATTCATTGCTTCGGAGTTTCCTTTATTTCTATCTAACTAAAATGCTTATATTTTGTTTTATGAAGGAATAAATATTCTATGTGGCATAGGACTCCTCACAACTCCATATGCAGTCAAAGAAGGAGGATGGTTGAGCCTCTTAATCCTCTTACTCTTTGGCATCCTCTGTTGCTATACTGGAACATTATTAAAGACATGTTTAGAAAGCTCACCAGGATTACGAACTTACCCTGATATTGGGCAGGCTGCTTTTGGAGTGTCTGGCCGCCTAGTAATATCTGTAAGTTGTTACTCTGAATAAGCAAATGTAAGATTTTTGTACATTTAGTTGATAAATCTATTTTTAAGACTCTTGCTATTATGGAATAACTCACAATTGGGTTTTGGTCAAATGCAGATACTATTGTATTTTGAATTATATGTAAGTGCAATGATTCTTCTCTCTAGGCAAAATGCATTCTCAATGTCTTAAATTTTTTCATTTATTTTATTGAGTTCTTAAACTAGTTTTTGTAAATATGTAAACCCTTATAATATATCAAATCCTTCTGTCATAGCAAGTAACACAAAAAAAAGAAAAAAAGAAAAAAGAAGTTTTATCACAAAAATAAAGGTCCTGATTTAAAAAAAGAAAATCCTTTAGTTCTTTCAAACTACCTTCTTCTTCTTCTTCTAAAGAAATCAGATTGTTTCTTCTCTCTTAAAAAGTGTTTCTTCCAATTTCAAATAAAACAAATCTACATCTTCTAAAAGAAATGATAATAAGCTATACTTCTAGCAATGTTTTCTTTATTCAATTTGTAACACTGTTAATCTTTATGTTAAAGAGTGATTCCATGACACAAAAATTCAAAATTTGAGGGTTTAAAATGAGCAAACAAAAATAGTTGAAAAGCTTAAATCAAGTAAAATTTAGGAGCTACAAGATGGTGTTTATTCATCTCTATTGTCTATGTATTTCGGACTATTTTTATTGTGCACTAAAAGATCAATAGCTTTGGCTTGTAGGCAGCTTGTGTGGAGTATGTAATCATGATGAGTGATAACTTGTCCACATTATTCCCAAACACATTTATGAGTTTTGCTGGAATACACCTTGATTGTCATCAAATATTTGCCCTCACATCAACTATCATTGTTTTGCCAACTGTCTGGCTTCGAGACCTTAGTTTATTGTCTTACTTATCAGGTTCCATGGCCTTCCCTTAATCTTTTTCATCCATTTTTTTTTTTTATTTTAAAAGCTGATGATCTTTGAAGTTGTTGTCCTTAGTTGGAGGAGTTGGAGCATCAATTTTGGTGGCTGTTTGCTTACTATGGGCTGGGGTGGTGGACAAAGTTGGATTTCATCAAAATGGAAAAGTTCTAAACCTTACAACCCTACCTTTTGCAATTGGTATATATGGTTATGGCTTCTCTGGCCATGCTGTTTTTCCAAATATTTATTGCTCCATGAAAGAGACATCAGGCTTTATATCAGTTCTAATTATTAGGTAAGAACCAGAATAATTTCAGATGAATAAGAACTTATTCACTCTATTCCTTTAATTTTTATCTTATTCATTTCTTTTTTGTGAGATTCCTAGATTAATCATCTTATTGTGTTCTCGAAATTAGATCAGTTCACTTCCTTTTTTTCATCTTATAGCCCTATATTCTTCTTATGCATAATGCACAACTGTAAAAGTGAACTTATTGCTTTGCTAAAGTATTTCATCATTGCTGCAGTTTCAGTTTTTGTTGGTTTATGTACACCACAGTAGCAATCTGTGGCTTTCTGATGTTTGGTAACTCCATCAAATCTCAGTATACATTAAACATGCCTTTAGAACTTACAGCTTCTAAAATCGCAGTCTGGACAGCGGTATGATGAGATGCACATTTCTGTCTTATGGCTAAAGTTTTTCCTTGTGTTCTTCTTAATTAAATATACCAAATAATTAGTTTATAATCTATGATTTCACTTAGGGTGTTATGTCATATTCATTATTCTATACCTTTGTGATTTGTATAGGTTGTGAACCCAATGACAAAGTATGCCTTGACAATAACACCTGTTGCAATGAGTTTGGAGGAGCTCATGCCTATAGGTCGGCTTAGATCCTATAGTGTATCATTGATTATAAGAACAATTTTAGTATTTTCAACCTTAGTTGTGGCACAAACATTTCCATTCTTCGGTAAGTGATTTTATACATTTAGAATTAGTTTTTAAAGTTTTAAACCAGTAACTTAATAATTCCCACAAGTCAAAAGACGTCTAAAAATATACAAGAGAAGCTCCTTATTTACTTCAAGAATGATATTGCAGGTTTTGTGATGGCCTTTATTGGATCTTCACTTGCAATGATTGTTGTAAGTTCTCTCTGCTTTCACTATCATTATCATTTTTTCCTCGAAATCTATTAAAAACTTATAACCAATTTCTTTGCTCATCATTATATGGTAGGCTGTTATCTTCCCATGTGCATGCTATCTTTGTATACTCCATGGAAGATTAACAAAGTTACAGGTGACAATTTCTTCACCTTCTATTCCCATTATTATTTTTAAATAATAATACATATTTATAAAGCTAGTTGGGAGTGCACTAACCCCTTCTTGTTGAATGTTCTACTCTTCTAGATTATAGCTTGCATCTTCACCATTAGTGTGGGGGTGTTGACTGCCTGCATTGGTACATATTCATCAATTGTAAGAATGGCTGACAAATTTGCTTGATGAAAGAAAAATGAAGTTTTTGGTTCTACCTATGGGCGACACTATATAATTAACAGTAATTAAGTGATTTGCTACACTTCAGATATTTTTTTGCGACTATGGAGTAAAGAAAACAAAGAAAATGAAAAGGAACCAAACCATATGGCAATATAAAAAATGTTGGATTTTTTAAAAAAGGGAGAATTGGAGCATGTCTCTTCTTTGTGTCAGAGGACGTGATTAGATTGTGATGAATGGTGCTTAAAATAGCGGGAAGCTTTCCACCAATTTAAAATGGTGTTATACTTAAGCAACGTTCAAAAATTAGGAGACAGTTCAAGACCACTTTGTTACTTTTCATGTACAAATATTGAAAAACTCTTTACCTTAATGATAATGATACCATGCATTATTACTTTAGGAGAAAGTATGAAAAATGCTCCGACATTATGCATAAGATTGTGATTCATTGGATACATTTCAATACTGTAAACTATCTTCTATACCATATAGTGCCTAGCATTTTCTAACATGTTGATGTGCTTAAAATAACAAGAAACTTTATCAAAATTTAGAATGGTATTATACTTAATCAATAAATATTCAAAAAAATTTAAAAGGAGATATTTCAAGACCATTTTGTTGCTTCTTCCCCTCCCCCCCCTTTTTTGGTGGCCATGATTGCTTTATACATACAAATATTTAAAACTCTTCACTTTTTATTTTTAGAAAATAGTAAAATAATAGCATTAAGATGAAAAAAAAAATGGTAACAACATAATTGCAAATGCATAATTTTTGTAATAAGTAATATGATGATAAGTAGAGTATTGATAACTCCTAGTATTATCTAGCAAATTGATAAGCAAAAGTAAAACTAACTAATAATTAGTTTTGAGCTTTAAAGGATATCTTAAATGTTAAAAACATTTTAGGGAGTTGAGGTTCACCATATCAATTTACTATGTTGCAATGATGAATTAGGCTTAATCATGCACATGTTATTATCTTACAGATGAATTGCCCTGAGATATCTAACATGCTCTCGCAAGCTATCTTAGGTATACTCCTATTAACTTGTATCTACTCTCATGATCAGAGGATTTATAGCAATTCTTTAAGTTTATTAGCAATTACGCGCACATTTCTTAAGGTTATGCTTATCTCTAAGTCATAATTCCTTAAGTTCAGTATTTGCTAAGCTAATACCATGCTTTCGCTTTTGCTACTTGACGTGTTACCTATAATCATGCATAAAGGAGCTCTGAATCATATAAGAAGGTAAACATACAAATAATAAATCAAGATAGTATAACATTTGTCAAATTAAGCTCATATCACTTCCATGACATAACAATGAGTTACTATGCAATCCCTAGAATAATAAGCTTAGCTACACATCACATTAATCAAACAAACAAAGATAATAAAGAAATCATGCTTTATTAAATTGCAAAGAGAGTTAGAACAAAAGATCAAAGTAGTCTCCTAATAATTTAATAAGAAAAGCCCCTTGATCTTCCTTGTCATCTTTAACTAATATAATGAAAAATCCCTTGATTTAATCTTTTTTTAAAATTCTTAATGGGTTTTCTATGCTAGATACAATCAAATTCACCCTCAATCCTTCATATATAATGGTTATATGTGCCAAAATAAGAGGAAAACTCGAATAAGAAGACTTTAGTATCAAAAGATGAAGTTTCAAGCGTGCATCGACGACCTCAATTTGAGTCGAACTTGGTAAATTTGGCCTTGCACAGGTTGGATGCAAGCCATGCATCACAACATATTTAATCAAGCTATAAATTGGTGGCTGCAAGTTTCTTTTAAGCAGTTGATTTCTAGACAAACGTGTGTGGCTTAAATGCAAGCTATGCATGCCCTTTTTCACTTTATCCTTGCTTGTTCGTCAATTAATTTGCTTTCTAAACTTTAAGGCTTCCTTTTTCTAATCTTTAAAAATTATCTCTTCACTCAAACTTCATTCCAAGAGTTTATTTCTTCCAAATATCATCTCCAAAGGTAATCTTTGAACCTTGACTTGCTTCAAATTCAAATATACCTTCAAGAATACCAAAATTCTTTGATTAGTTAATGTTTTAAGATCAAAATACCAAATGAATTAAGAAAAACTCAAGTCTATTATGTCAAAAATATGTGTATATAATACACCTATCCGACCTCCCCATACTTGAATTAATGCTTGTCCTTAAGCATATTGATAATCCAGTCTTAAAACATCATTAATTACTATTCTTAGAAAAATGCAAATACAAATCCATGACTATCTTAAGAACCAATGGACATAATTAATACATGTAATCTCTAGATGCATAATCTCTTTTCATGGCATTACTAGAACTAATACTATGGCGTGTATATCTCTTGTTTAATAAACCAAAAGCTATAATAGATTGATCAACTTAAATGTATTTCAAACAATAACATAAGAAATAATTGCATAATTTATCCTCAACATTTCCGTAGGCTAAAACATTTACCCAATCTTCATTAATGTAACCATACATTTTCAAGAGAATAAAAAAGTCTTTCTTAAAGGTTTAATGTTAAGCTTTGGATGTTGGTTTAAACAAATAAAGGAATAAAAAAAAAACAAGATAAGAGAACTTTTATGAAGTGAAATTTTAAAATTATACTCGTTAGGTTTTTCTTAACCAACTCATTCTTAACCTTTAAGTTCATCAATTTTCAATTTCTATTAAACATGTCATGCCAAAATATTTTACTTTATGAATTTCTGTTAATAGAATAGACTATAATATGGATATACAGTTGGAAATTGACTTTAAACAAAGAAAAGGCTTATTATATACTCAAAGAGTATATTTAAAGATGAAGGGGGTGAATTAGGGATAATATATTTAAGGGTAGATAAAAATGCTAAAATTGAAGTTTTCCCAAACAATGCTTAAATGCTCTTCTCTATTAAAAAATGGATTAAAATTTTAACTCAAAATGTTAAATGCCTGGTTCTAAAATTGGTAAGAAGCTTATGCAATTATTCAATAAACTATACTTATTTAACACAAACATTTACTCATAAGTGCAATAACTAATGAATAATTAAACCAAGATAATTAACAATGTTACTAACTCTAAATATCATAAAAAGACTACTAAGGCACTTAAATCTTATGCATATTAAGTCACAATCTATGATCTTAATATGTTAACTAGATTTATATTTGAAACTTGACAAAATTTCCTAATGACACAAATTCACATGATAAAATAAGAAAAGTAAATCCCTTCCCCACACCTAGTATGAACATTATCGTAATGTGAAAAGCAAAGTAAAAAGAAGAGTAGAAAGGAATACTTACTCCCTTTGGTTAGACAAGTGTTTTGCCATGTACATCCAAAATAACATTTATTGTTGCCATATGTCCATTACTTTAACTTGCTTAACACAACACAAATGAGATAAAAGTGCTAGATATAGATATAGTACAACAAATCACTGATATAAAAAAAAGTCTTAAAGGAAGTCACACCTAATATTAAGTGTTGGACTAGGGCGGTTAACCCTAAGTCTTGGATCTCTTTTGATCTTGACAAAGGGAATTGATCAATTCTAATGCTTCATATTAAGTGTTGTTTTGCAGTTTTTAGTTAATCTTTACATTAGAAGTTGGTTGAAGTTAAAAAATCTCCAAAGTAAGTAAGCGCTCTTTAATTTGCGATCACAACTTGATAAATCGTGACCGTGAACTAGACCAAGACAGGTTGACAAGATGGACATATGTATTCACAGGCCACTTCTCTATCGCGACTAATTCAAAAAAAGGAAAACCGAAGTCATAGACAAATTCGCAGTGTAAGGCTTGCCTCAGCTGCGACCGCGAATTTTGAAGTAACTCAAGATGCAATCAAGTCCACAGTCACAACTTAATAAGTGTCCCAAGTAATCGTTGGAAGTTAAAAATCATGATGATAACTTGTTGGTAATGTCCATGAACCCAAAAAAAGAAGATGAATACTTTTGGCAGAGGAATTCCCGTCCAGAGTCGCATCCTATACAAGATAAATCGCGACCGCTACTTTTAAGAGTAGGTGAAAGGCAACGACTATGTTTTCCTGGTGAACTAATGAGAAGTTGCCACGTGGACTAGCCGTTAGACGCAAACAGAGTTTTCCTTATGGAATTTGGATTTCGCAACCGCGAATTAAGACTGTCAAGCATTTAATGTGAAAATCTGTCTAGCACACTTTGATGATTTTGTATTAAGTTTATTGTAACATCTTTTTGATGGGAAGAGGCTATAAATACCTCACCAAACAGATATAAATGAAAGAGAATTGATAACTTTGTACCCAAACTCTTGCAATTTTACTACTCACTCTTTTCTATTCTTTAAGTCATTGTTGGGTGTGAGCATAAACACCAATTGTATTAAGTTATAGTGTGAGCCTATCAAAACACTAAGAGAGGTTGTTGTGTGAGCCTGTTAAAACACAAGTGTAGAGGTTATTGTGTAAGCCTCAAAACACAAGGGTATAGGTTGTTGTGTGAGCCTTCAAAACACAAGTGTAAAAGTTTGGTGTAAGCTTGAAAACACCTTTGAAAGATATTGGAACACCCAATTTGTAAGAATTGGGGAGTGGATGTAGGGTCATTTATACCCAAACCACTATAAATTGTGTGTTTCCTTCCTACTCATTTCTCTTCTCTCTTTTCAATTTTAATTTTTATACACCAATTCAACCCCTCCTTCTTGGTGCCTAGGTCTAATAGGAGGCATGCATTTTGCATTTGTCATAATAGATGATTACTCTAGGTATACTTGGGTATTGCTCCTACCTCATAAGATCTTTTTTTTTTTTAAGGCCTTTGCCAAACGACTTTAAAACCAAAAGGATTTGAAAACTTCTTTTATTAGAAGTGACCATGAAGGAGACTTTGAGAATGCTGAATTTCATAGCTTTTATGGTATGGTATCTCACACAATTTCTTAACTCCTAGAACCTTACAACAAAATGGTATGGTAGAAAGGAATAACAAAACTATTTAATAAATGGCTAGGACTATGTTCATTAAGTACAATCTTCCTAAGTATTTTTAGGTTGAAACTATAAACACTTTATGTTATGCCTTAAATAGAGCCTTAGTAAGACCCTTATTAAAGAAAACTCCTTATGTGTTATGGAACAATAAGAAGCCCAAGATTTCATACTTTAGAGTCTTTGGTTGCAAGTGTTTTATTCTAAATACTAAAGATAACCTTAACAAATTTGACTCTAAATTTGATGAAGGAACTTTCATTAGATACTCTACTACCTGCAAAGGGTATAAAGTCTTCAAAAAGAGAACACTTATTGTAGAGGATTCTATGCATGTTGCATTTGATGAATTTGACCCCACTTCTTCAACAATAAAATAAGATGTTGATTTTATAGGCCCTATGAGTGAGCTGAACATTGGAAAAGAAGGGAAGAATGTGGACAAGCCACAAGAAATGAGGAGTGAAGAAAATACATATCAACCTTTTCCTACTCTAAATGAAGAGCAAACTCAACTGGAAAATGAGTTGGGTCTTCAAGAAAGACCATCTAAGAGATCTCATCATTATTGATCCATTAAGTCAAGTAACAACTAGATCATCATTTAGAAATGCATGTACCAATCTTGCTTTTGTTTCCCTTATCAAGATTAAGACCATAGATGAGATAATTAAAGAAGAGAACATTGGTAACTTGCTATGCAAGATGAACTTAATCAATTTGAGAGGAATAAAATGTGGACTTTAGTTCCTTGACCTCAAAATCATTCCATTATTAAAACCAAATAAGTCTTTAGGAATAACCTTAATAAGTATGGAACCATTGTTAGAAATAAGACTCGGTTAGTAGTCAAAGCCTATAACCAAGAAGAGGGAATTGACTTTGATGCGATCAGTAACAAGACTGGAAGCTATAAGGATTTTACTTCCATTTGCATCTCATATGAATTTTAAGTTATATCAAATGGATGTCAAAAGTGCTTTTCTTAATGGCTATATTGATGACGAAGTGTACGTTGAACAACCCCTTAGTTTCGAAAGCCATTGCTTTTCTAGCCATGTATTCAACCTTACCAAAGCCCTATATGGCTTAAAGCAAGCTCCAAGAGCTTGGTATGAAAAGTTGAGCAACTTTCTTTTAAAGAAAGGGTTATTCAAGGGTTTAGTAAACATAACACTCTTCTTTAAAGAGAAGAATGAAGACTTATTACTAGTACAAACTTATATAGATGATATCATATTTGGTCCCACTATTGTTTGCTTGTTTGAATATTTCACAAAGGTAATGAAAAGTGAATTTGAGATGAGTATGATAGTAAAACTCACATTCTTTCTCAGATTACAAATCAAATAAGGAAAGAAAAGAATCTTCATCAACCAAGCCAAATATGTAAAGGAACTAATAAAAAGATTTGGCATGGAAAACAACAAATCATACAAAACTCCAATGAGCACCAACATAAAGCTAAGCATGGATGGACATGATAAGATTATGGATCAAAAGCTACATAGAGGTATGATAGGTAGTCTACTCTATCTAACAGATCTAGGCTTGATATTATGTTCATTGTTTGCTTATGTGCTAGATATCAATCTAATCCTAAGGAATCTCATTCGTATACTGTGAAACACATACTCAAATACCTTATTGGTACTCCCAACTTAGGACTTTGGTATCCTAAGAGTACTTCATTTGAATTGAAAACATTTTTTAATGTTGACTTTGCTAGGTGTAACTTAGATAGAAAGAGTACTTTAGGCATATGTCAATTACTTAGTTAATGCTTAGTGTCTTAGAGTAACAAAAAAACAAAATTTAGTTTCTTTATCAACTACTAAAGTTGAGACTGTGGCAACTGGTCTTTGCAGTGTTCAAATTCTATGGATGAATCAATGACTTCTCAATTACAAAGTAATTGTAAATCAAGTTTGTGATAACACTAGTGCCATCAATTTGTTTAAGAATCCCGTTCAACATTCTAAGAGTAAGCATATAGACATTAGACATCATTTTTCTTAGGGATCATGCTAATAATGGAGATATTGTATTAGAATTTGTTGATACTAGCCATCAATTAGGAGATATTTTCACTAAACCTCTTTGTGATGAAAGGATGCAATTCATCAAAAGAGAACTTGGTATGATTAATGGAAGTACATTGATTTAACTTCAATGGGTTCTTCTTCTTCACCTTTGTCAATCTATGTATGATTATTGTTGGTTGATAATTGATATGTTGCTTGAAATGATTACCAATAAAGTCTTTAGACTCAATAAGCTAAAGATTTTAATTTTGTATTATCTTGATCAAAATGTCCATATATTTACTGAATTCATGTCTATATCATGGAGTTTAACTAATAATATTCATTAACTAAGTTTTTAAAATTGTGGCATCTTTGAAAATTATGTTTTAAACTTAACTCTGTTTTGAAAAACATGGCCAATGGCCATTGCATGTTTCCCAACAAACATTATTATTGGACTAGGATGGTTAATCTTAAAGTCTTGGATCTCTTTTGATCTTGACAAAGGTGATTGATCAATAGTAATGTTAAATTTAGTGTTATTTTGCAATTTTTAGTTAGTCTATAATTTGAAAGTTGGATGAAGTTCATAATCTCCAAAGAAAGCAAAGTGTCTCCTAATTCACTACCGAAACATGAAAAAATCACGACCACGAATTAGCTTAAGACATATTGAAAATTGGATAGGCGAATTCGCGGGCCACTTCTCTACTGCGACTCAACTAAAGATGGGAGTGCCAAAGTGATAGATAAATTCATGGTCTGTGTCACGCCTTAGTCCTGACCGCGACATTCAAAGAGATTAAAGTGGGAACCAAGTCCATAATCAGAGCATGATAAGTGTCTCTAATGTCCATTGGAAGACAAAAATCGTGATGGCAACTTATGGGTAACTACCGTGAATCTTAGAGAAGAAGATGGGTAATCTGACAGAATAATTTGCATTCTTAGTCGCGTCCTATACAAGAACAATCGCGATCGCCACTCTTTTGAGCAGATGAAAGGCAACGATTATATTTTCCCAGTGAACCAATGAGAAGCTGTCACATGGACTAGCCGTTAGACACAAACGAGATTTTCCACCGCAATTTTTAGCTCCCGTATGAAAATTGGAAAATAGCGACCACTAAAGAGTAGTAGTGACCACAAATAAAGCCTGACAAGTATTTGATGCAAAATCTACCTAGCATAATTTGGAGATTTGCTACCAGTTTTATTGTAACGTCTCTTTAGTGGGTAAAGGCTATAAATACCTCACAAATAGATGTAAATGCAAGAGATTTCATAACTTTGTAACCAAACTCTTGCACTTTTGCTACTCATTCTTTCTATTTTTTAAATGATTATTAGGTGTGAGTATAAATACCAATTGTAATAGGTTTTAGTGTAAGCCTATAAAAACACTAGAGAAAGGTTTTAGTGTGAGTTTGTGAAAACACTTAAGAGAGGTTATTGTGTGAGCCTTGAAAACACAAAGTGTAAAGGTTGTTGTGTGAGCCTTGAAAACACAAAGTGTAAAAGTTAGGTGTGAGCTTGGAAACACCATTTGAAGTTAGTGGAACACCCAATTGCAGAGAATTGGGGAGTTGATGTAGGGTTGATTTTACCCGAACCATTATAAATTGTGTGCCTCATTTTCTACTCTTCTCTATCCCTTACTTTTTATTTTTTTTATACACCAATTCAACTCCCCTTCTTGGTGCCTATGGACAACAAGTGGTATCAAAGCCTAAGCACTCAAATAAACCTTTATTGGTGAATTAAAAATCATGGGCCAAGAAGGAATCCACTCACACATTAAGCCTCACTTTGATGGTTCTGACAATACTCATTGGAAGTATAGGGTGGAGATTTACCTTGACACAGATGTGATGGACTTATGGGATGTTGTTGTCAAAGAATGGAAGCCACCCACTAAAGTAGTGGATGGAATTGAAGAAATAATTCTAAGGGAAGATTGGGTTGAAGCTCACCGGATATCAAATGGTAAAAATAAGAGTGCAATGACCATTGTTCTAAGCTCTCTCTTAAGGGAAGAGATTGGGAGAATACAACATTGCCAAACAGCACATGCCATTCGGAAGACCCTTGAAAATTACCATGAAGGCATAACACTGGTTAAGTCAAGCTATTTGGAGAAGAATGTGACAAAATGGGAGCTTTTCATGATGAAGGACCATGAGAGCATCATTGAAATGATGAATAGGCTCCTATCCATCGTCGCCAACATGAAGAAATTTGGAAGGACTCTCACTATCTATCAGGTAAACACAAAAATCCTTAAAACTTTCCTCTAGATAAATTTGGTGCAAGAGTGTGCAACATCCAAGAGTCCAATTCAAAGATTGAAAAAGTACCAACAGATGTGTTGATAGGCAAACTCTTAACTCATGAGTTGGCCTTACAAAAGGATGAGCAATTGAAGAAACTAAGAGACCATGGAGATAAACCAGAAAAATAAAGAAGAACCCTGGCTCTCAAATTCTCAAAAAAGAAGAAGGAGGTAGAAATTACCTCAAGTGATGAAAAAAGTGACAAGGAAGAAGAGGAGCTAGCAATGCTCTCAAGAATGACAAAGGAGTTTATCAAAAGAAGAAAAGAAAGAAAAGTTTCAAGAAGACAGCTCCTAGTCCAGGAGAAAAATTCAACTATGTCACTTGCTATGAATGTGGCAAGCAAGACCACATCAAGTATGAGTGTCCCAAATTAAAGAATAAGAAGAGATGGGACAAGGAGAAGAAGAAGAGTTTTTCAGCCACTTGGGATGACAGCTCAAGTGAAAAAATGGAATAATGAGAAGTTACCAATATTTGTTTCATGGCATAAGAAGATTCTACTAATGAGGTAAGTACTTCTTCCCATTCTAATTCAGATTTTAAATTTGATGAAATAGATAAAGAGCTTCTAGAGACTCTAACTATGAGATGTGACAAATATAAGTTACAAATGAAATCTTACAAAAGAAAATGTCAAAAATTAGAGGATGATTATAAATCCCTCAATGACATTGTAAGAGAATTGAGAACATCTAATGATGAGCACAAAAAATCTATAGATAGTCTTTCTACATGATCTTCTTCAATGGCTTCACTAAGAAAGGAGAATGACACTCTCAAGGGAGAAGTCATTGAGCTTAGAAGCTTAATCTCTAAATTCCATAAAGGAAAAGAAGCCTTGGACACATTGATTATGTCACAAAGACCATCACTAACTATACATGGTCTAGGCTTCTATGAAGCCTCCTCATCATCTCAAACCACATTTGTTAGAGCTTCAAAACCTCAAACTTTAAGGGTTGAGGAAATCAGGAAGAAAAGTGCTCCTAGCACTAAGCCTCCTAAGATTGAGGGCAAAAGGAAGGCTCCCCTAAGCTCTAGAGCCAAGACTCAAAGAGCTAACCATGCCTACATGTACAACAAGCAACATAGTCATTCTCATAAGAAACTCTCTACTCCTACTCGTTCATGCATGTACAAGTATGCATTCACATGATCAAGGTATGAAAATGCCTCCTACTCATACTAAACATGTGCATAGGAGAAAGACTCCCAAGTCTAAACTCCAATTCCATTATTGCATGAGATCTAGACACATTAATATTTATTGTTATATTAGGAAGGCTCACCTCAAACTATAGCACCCTTCAATTCCTAACTCCCTAGAACCCAAGTATACTTGGGTACCTAAGAAAAGGTAACTTATTTTTATTGTGTAGGGGAGTGTGGCAGCCACCAAATCAAGTAATTAGCATGTCGATAGTAGATGTTCCAAGCATATGACTGGAAATAGAAAGCTATTCACGATATTGAAGGAAAAAAAAAGGGGAGATGTCACATTTGGTAACAATGCCAAGGGTAAAGTAATTGGCATTGGAACCATTGGTAAGAATGGTTGCTCTTTAATTGATAATGTCCTTTTAGTTAGTGGCTTACAACATAATTTGTTAAGTGTAAGTCAATTGTGTGACAAAGGTAACAAAGTCACCTTTGATCCTAGGGAATGTCGAGTCACCACTTTAGTGGATGATGAGGTTATTTTCAAGGGTGAAAGAAAAGACAATACCTATTCAATTGACTTAGACAATTTGGCTAACTAATCTTTTAAGTGTCTTATGTCTTTGAGCAATGAAGCTTGGTTATGGCATAGAAGGCTTGGACATGCAAGCATGGATCTTCTTCAAAGCCTATCTAAAGGAAAGTTAGTGGAAGGACTTCCAAAGCTAATTTCTCCAAAAACAAAACATGTGGTCCTTGCCAAATGGGGAAGCAACACCATGCCTCTCACAAAGCCAAAAATGTTATAAGTTCAACTAAACTCCTTCAACTTATTCATATGGACTTGATAGGAC
>CATIWR010195013.1:0-18389 GCA_949677035.1 Omphalea diandra
TATATATATATATATATATATATATATATATATATATATATATATATATGTTTTTTGTGTGTGTGTGTAATAAGTTCGCAATATAAATATAATGTCTTATATTTTATATGTATAATACATAAGTTATTCGGTTAAATTCGGTTCGGTACGGTTTGAATATTTTTTATTATTTTTTAGTTCAGTTATTTTTTGGTCTGGTTTGACATATCTAAGATCCGTACTCACCTCTAAATAGAACAATTTTATTCTATATTTTTGTTGAGTGTGGTTCCTTTTATAAGCTGAAATAAGAAACTAGCCATTAGAGAAAGTGTGTCACTTTATAGTACAACTATCAACATTCAACATCCTTTGATGAATTTCCATTCCTGTTGTTAATGCATCCACTCCTATTGATTTTCATAAAGATCATTGCTTGACAACTGATTTCTAACTTCAACAGTCATTGGTCCTATTCGACATGCCCGTTGGAACTGGTTATTGGTGGTTGGTGGCTTTAGGCTTTTCCTCTTTTGTCCATTCCAGCTTTTATCTAATGGTTGTTAGAAAAATGCGATGGTCATTGATTATAAGCTCAATGCCCGTTATGTAGTCCTTTTAGCTTGATGGTCACTCTAGCAATCACATGTTTCTGTCTTTATTGGAGTATGATCTATCCATATTATTGATTTCCAGAAAGTTAGAGCTCCATGCTATGTTTTTCAAAATTTTCAAAAGAGGTTCAATGTTTGTTGGAAAACTCGACACGCCCGTTGGACACATCTCCATGCCTATTGTTTCAAT
Source organism: Omphalea diandra (assembly GCA_949677035.1). Taxonomy (NCBI): domain Eukaryota; kingdom Viridiplantae; phylum Streptophyta; class Magnoliopsida; order Malpighiales; family Euphorbiaceae; genus Omphalea; species Omphalea diandra. Next base: position 784 of record CATIWR010195013.1, read on the forward strand.
GAGCATAACTCATTGGGAGGTCCAGAGAGCATAACATAAACTAAAGCACTTTTCCAATGCCTGTTGTGAAAACACAAACCCCGTTGTGAGGTCTAGTCAGTGTAGCACAAGCTAGAACACTTTTCCAATGCTTGTTGAAAGAAAGTAATGCTTATTAGACTATTCAACTAGGTTTGCTTTGACTTCCACTCTTTAATACTTGAAGTTCTTAATCTTAAAACCTTTAGATCTACTGTACTATCAAGAAAATCTTCTCCAAACATCATTGTTTAATAAAGTGATGAGCCTACAAGATTTAACACAAACAACTTAGGCAAATAGGAGTTATTTGTGATCATCAAAACAAGAACTTGGAACCTAGAAAGGTTCAACAAGACAATGGAATAAGGAATTAGTTGAACAACACTTTCTTCGTTTCAAGGTTGATACAATTCTCAACATGCCAAGGTCGAGATTCGTCGGTCCTAATGGCATATTTTTGGCACTTTAACAAATATGGCTCATATTTTGTTCGAAACAACTACTTGGTTAGTAATGGTGGAGCAGCATATGGAGATTGGCACTACCATTCAAGATGAAAAATTTTATTTGGAGGTCATGTTTAAATATCATTCCCACATTTTTTAACCTTATTGCTCATGTACCTCTACTTAATGTTCGCCTCTGATGTGGTTATCTTGGAGAAACCACCTTCCATGCAATTTTCCAATGCAAAGCATCTAAAAGGCTTAGTCTCACAACCCTTTTAGGTCTTTGGTTTGAGGAATTGGGGCTTTCGATTTCACGGATGTTGTCATGTGAACACATAATAGTTTGAATAAAAAGGAGTATGAAGTGTTTTGTGTTGGCTACTATGGAATGGCAAGAGTAATGAGGTACATAACAAGCAAACTCGGGATGTGAGAGAGTTGTATCACATGGCCATTTGTTTGCATAAAGAATATGAGGATGTTAAGGTTCATGCATGCCATATTTGACAACCAAGTGTTTCCACTTCATCTCGCTGGACTGTTCCATCCATTGCCCTATACAAACTAAATGTTGATGGAGTTGTGTTGATTGATAATAAGGGTAGGATTGGTGTTGTTATTAGAGACTGAGAATTCGCATGGCAGCCCAAACAACTAAGTGTTTTAGTCCTTCTTTAGCTTCGGTGGTGGAGCTTATAGTTATGCGGGATGGATTACAATTTGCATTAGAATGTGGCTTGGTTGATCTTGAGCTTGAATCATATTCTAAGAAAGCAATTTCTTTGATTTTGCGGGAGGATGTGTGGTTTGAGTTGAGGTTGATTATTGAGGATACTCAAAGGTTGGTAGCTTGTTGTAGAGTGAAAAGGATCAGCTAGGTCAAGCGTGACATAAATACTATGGCAAATGCTTTAGCTAAGGCAAGGATGGACTGTGATTCTGAGGTTGTCTGGTTAGAGGATGAAGGCCCCTCTTAGCATCATAACATTTTTTTCTTATGATTTTAGTAGTGTTTTTGGCTTGTATTTAATCTTCTTATTGGGTGTACTTTTTTTTTTCCTTCAAAGAGGTTTTTCTTTTTAAGATTTTTAAGGAGGCACCCCATATTTTCTTTTGGCCAAAGTTAATTAAATATTTCTTCTCCCTCTCAAAAACAAAAAAAGATCACTTATTAAAATTTTAAAAATCATTAACTTGCTTCCACTTGTTCTTTTGAAAAGTCACTTATAAAAATTTTGAGAATCATTATATATATATATATATATATATTAGGCAAATAAATACCAAGCTGAATAAGTTGTCCATTTGTGAAACAACCGATGAATAGAAACTTGAGGTGTGTAATATTCTAAAATCTTATAACAAAAATGGGCAATTTTTAGGCAGATATCATCTAGGGAAAATAATATGGGCCTCAATTCAATGGCATAACTAACTTATGACGTAGCTGACCTTGACTTTTCTTTTTATTTTTTTAAATGTTTTATCTTTACCCTTTTTTTTTTTGGGTATGGTATAAGACTTTATTGTCAAGCAGTATTTTTAAATCTGAACTATATTGGCCAATAAAATTAAAAATCGAACTAAAAACCAATTTGATAGACTAGTTTTATTTTTCAATACAATTAATATTTTCCTATTTTTATACGAATTTTAATAGTATTTTCTGGTTTTTTTCAAATTTTAAATAAAATTAATTAAATCAATTGAATTTTTTTAAAAAAGAAAATAGACAATTGGTGAATTCAATGCCTAATTCAATTATAAAAATAGTGTTCTCGTTTTTGAATATTAATATATAATTTTCTTATTTTTACAAGCAGCAAGTGAACTAGTGTATTGATGGATTCACATGCCAAACTATTTTATTACATTTGACTCTATTAGAAACCAAATAAATTAATTAAAATTTTCAAAGATTAATATTATAGTAATTATTTAAATGTACAAATCAAATATAAAAAATATTTTAAAATCCAATCCATATTCAACTGAATTAGTCACTAGTCCAGTTCCAGTTTAACTAATATGACTAATCTAATTCAATTTTCCAAACACTAAATCATGGTATAGTCCACACACTTAAATAGGGAACATTGTGCGTCTTCTATTAGAGAATTTATTGGCCATTAACGAATAGATAAAATTCCAGATAGATAAAGGCATACAACACTCCATATAGTGGAATAATTATCAATCAAAATCAATATTTTTAAAATTAGATTGGTCAGTGAATCAATTAGATAATTGATTTTTAATTCGATCGGTATGATCAATATGTCAATTAATTCAATAATATATAAAATTTAAAAAATATTATTAAAATAGATTTAGAAAATTAGAAAAATATTAAAATATATAAGTATATTTATAATAATTAAAGATAACAATATTAAAAACTGATTCAGACTAAATCAAACTAATTATTAATTTAATTTATGATTTTATTAATCCAATCAATTGATGCGATTCAATTTTCAAAACATTAATCAGAACCCAAAAAGCAACAATCCTTGTTAAGTAATGAGAAGCTCAATTAAGTTTTGCATCTCACTTTCACGTTATCCTTACCCAACTGCATCTATCACAAAAAATCATTGAAGGAATCTCAAGGGTTTTTCTGTTATGGGGAAATTATAAATATGATGTATTAACTTTTAAATTTTTTTATTTTAGTGTTTAAATAATTTTTTATTCTATTAAGTGTCTGAATTGGTAAAATTATTTTCAATATGGTGCTTTCTTTGATTTGAATGGGGAAAATCTGTAATTTCATTATATTCATATGACCTGTTATCAGATTCTGTACATTATTTTAACCAATTATGTATCTAAAATTTGGATACAAAATTTTTTCACTTTACATACAAAATTTGTTCTTTTTTTTTTTTGTTAGACTAGGTTAGTCAAACCTATGTCAAAACTCTCTTTTAATCTTGACAACATAAATTGAAAGGTACTAATCGTCTTCTCTAAGTGTTGTGATGACAAAAATAAAGTTAGAATATCATTAGAAGTTGAATGGAGAAGAAAATCAAAGTTGGATCTTGTGTCGCGACCTCTACCTATAGTGTCATGACCGCAACATTGATTAAACTTGGAAAAATTTTGGATAGTTTGATTTGCAGTCATCCTTGGGGTGATGGTCTTGACCGCAACACTCAAATCTTCACAGATGAACTTTTGAGCACCAATCAAAGAATGCCACATGTTGAGGAACCGTTTGGAAATTCAAATGTCACCACTGCAACACCCATGTAGAGACCACGACATCATTCAACTCGAACTAGAAATTACATAAGTTGAACTCTAGTAAAAGATCACAACCACTTCACCAGTGCGACCTTCGAAGTGACCCCGACCTTGGTTTTGCGCCTAAGCTGATTGAGTCATAATGGGGGGTGTTAATGGATAGTTTTGTGAGAAACCAATGACATGATAACAAGCGTATTATTCGTTAGACATAAGTTGATAATCTCGACTGTGACCATGCCAAATCTAGAGCGGAAGTCATGTAGCGATTGTGAATTTACTATCTCGATCACAACATGTATCTGATAAGCATCAAATGCTAGATTTTGCCAACAACCTTTGAAGATTATGAATAACATTTACTAAGGCCAAACTCTTACATTTTGATTTCTCAACTTTCTCTCTCTTAATTACTCTCTGTTATTGAGTTGTAACAGGATTGGTGTGAGGTTTAAACACTTGTTAGGACTGGGTTTAAGAGTAAGCCAATTGAAAACTTTTATATAGGTTTGAGTGTAAGTCTTGGGAAACACTTGTAAGGTTGTGTGAGAGCTTTTGTAAAACACAAGTTGTAAAGTTAGGTGTAAGCTTGAAAACATTGTTTAGTATTAGTGGAACACCCAATTGAGAGAATTGAGGAGTGGATATAGGGCTGGTTAATATTCAAACAATTATAAATTTTTGTGTGTTCTATTCTTCTTCTACTTCTTCTCATACCCGCTTAACTAACATTCCCTCTAAAAATTTAAATTTCCCACCAATTCAACTGCCCTTTTTAGTGCATAAGAACCAACATTTTTATTTTACTTTTTGTATATATTTGAATAAATTCTATAATGATAGAAACAAAATTTGTTCAAATATATATAAAAAGTAAAAAAATGAACAAATTCTATAAAAAAAATTATATACCCATATATAATTAGTTAAAATAATATATAGAATTTGATATCAAATGAATTTTCAAGTGGCAGTTACTGATTGTTTAGATTTGAGAAAAGTGTTATATTGAAAATAATTTTACTAGTTCAAATACTTGATCGAACAAAAAAAATTCTTAGACATCAAAATTAAAAAAAATTAAAAAGTTCAGACATCAAATTTATAATTTACCTTTCTGTTATTACTCTATGAAACTCCTTTAAAGTAGGGACAGTGCCACATTGAAGCCAATGAGGGCATTAGACCCCTCTGAGCCACAAAGAATTTAGTTATATATATATGATTTTAATGAAATAGATATATGGTTATAACTTTAATTTTTCTGTTAAAATAAATAAGGCTTTTGTTTGTAATATAAAAAATGTTCAGTCCATTTTCTAATTAAAAAAAAAATACTATGGCACTGTCCCTCTCCTTTCATACTTTTTTTTGGGTTTCAATTAAATTTGAACATTATTTTCATTCTTAAACCAATTAATTATGAAAATAACTTTTCTTTTTCTTCATGAATATTTTAATTGTTTTAAAGTTATTTGGATAGTTAACTCTTGAATTTACTTTAATTATAAATATTTTCATAGAAAAAATTACAATAATTTTTATTTATAATAAATTAAATTTTATGATGTAAATCATTAATTATTTTGATAAAATTTTAAGACTTTCATTAACATATATATATATATATATATATATATATATATATATATATATATATATATATATATATATATATAAAATAAAAGTATAAGGAACATATTGTTTATATTGTTTTTTATTTTTTAAATTGTCTATTGACATTATTAGTAATATATGCAAGAACATATATAATTATTTTCTTTTTGATTTATGAGTTTTATTTTCTTTTTCATTTATGAGTTTTATTTTTAAGCATATATGAAGGAATTAATCATGCAAAAAATTAATTCAAAGAACAAAAAATGATAATACTAACTTCTTGAAGCACGAAAACAAACAAATGTTGGCTTGTATTTCTGATAAAGGAAAAAAAATCATAGATGGGAAATTCCTATTGTTCACAACCTAATTTTCAATCACAATTGCAAAGAGTTTTCTTCTATTCTATGTTACTTAGACTTGGTGTTGTTTTCTCCTTCTATTATACATGTGTTCAGTTTCTGTTTTCACAAATTGATAACTTCCTTATGTGGAAAGTTATCTTCCCTTCAATAATTGCCTCTAACAATTTATTATTATGATGGGTTTGGGCTTCCAATATGGGTGGACCCAAGTTCATAATCTAACATCTCCCACTCACACATAGTGGGATGCACAAACAACTTGTGAAAATACATTCTCTATACTCTATAATAATTCATACTCAGAAAATATAATTGTGTGACCAACATACTTTGAGAGTTTAGAGCTACATTTCAATTAGAGGTACATGACTTCTCGACTAAATGATTTTTAGAGTGGATTATAGTATGTTGTACCCTATACTATTTTATCACATCTATCAACTCTCATAATCTCATTTATGATTATATTTTGTATTCACATTTATATTTCATCACATAGATAACTTATAATTAGTCAACCTATGAATATATATTGATGTGATATTTTAATGATCTTTCTCTTCTCATGACTCTTTTAACTTTAACTTAACTCACTTTTTTAGAAGTGTCCCACTGGATCATATTATTCATGATCCTTTGGCAACACCTTAAGATAGAAACTATTAAATTAAGTTTCAAGTAACTAATAAGAGTCGCAAGGGTACAATATGAGGATTTTTCTTTCCTTAGGGTCTCACGTAATAATAAGCTGAAATCTTTTACTTTTATTACTCTTAATGGTCATATTTATTGCACATGCAATATGAATTACATGCTATATTATTTTTTTTCCTTTCTCATGAAACGTATGTATTTCTTAAAATAAATGTTATATGAATGATAGTTTAGACACACTCAACATCTAACTTGAGTTCATCAATCTACCCATTAATACTCACTAGAACTCATATATGACAATAAAGGTGATGTATTGAAAACACAAATTCAATTAAATTGTCATAATGACTTTTGTAATTATTGACACAACATTCAAAATTTTAAGCTCGAGCTCAATTATCACCTAGATAATAAGCTTAAAATTTGTCTCATATTCATATATTACAAAAATGATAAAAGGCGATTACCCATATGAGAAGATCAATTTCTTATTTTCCCAACATACTTTTTAGAAAATAATTAAGAATGTACTTAAGAACGTTCATATGTATGTATACTAATAATCTTCATTATCATTTAGACATTAATTAAATATTTGGAAACATCAAAAAACAATTAATGGTACAAATACATTAACATCTACACATTCCTTGAGATTTTGTATGCTCAACAAATATATGTTTAGGAACAGGCTTGTTAGTGGATCTGCAATCATATCTCATACAGAAATGTATTTCATGTTTACTTTTTTATATGTCACCATGTCTTTAACAAAGTTGTACTTGGTATCTATATGATTGGTTTTACAATGAAACTTTGGGTCCTTAGTATATGTAATAGCCAATTAACGGTCACAATTGACTAACACTGGATCAATGAAACTAGTAAAAACCCCTAAATCATCCAAAAATCTTTTAAGCCTTATAACTTTTTATAATGCTAAAGAGAAGGCCACGAATTCGACTTCCATAATGGACGTGGCTATATACAATTGTTTTTTACTACTCTATGATATTGCCCTATTATTAAGTAAGAAAATGAAACCAGAGGTAAACTTTCTCTCAATTAAGTCTCCTCCCTAGTCAACATTGTTATAACTCTTAAATGCATATCACAACCTTGATAGCATAATGTAGTAATCAACAGTTCCCTTTTGGATACCTCAAAAATCCTTTTTACAACTTTCCAATGTTCTAGGTCTAGGTTGGATTAGTAAATGCTTACCATGCCCACAACACAGTAGATGTCTACTATAGTACACATCATGACATACATTAGACTACCAACTGCACTAACACAAGGGACTATACTCATTTATTCCTTTTCTTTTTGGGTATGGGACACATTCTTTAGCTCAAACCTTAGCCTTTAGCTATAGGAGTATCAATGGGCTTATAGTCTTGCATATTAAATTGTTCAAGGACTTTTTTGAAATATGTTTTGCAAAACATTTTCTTTGGATGATCTCTTAAAATTTTAACTCCAGGAATATATGAAACTTCACCCATATCCTTTATTTTAAAGTTTGATGATAGGCATGCTTTGATGTCATTAAGATACTCCTTATCATTTTCAGTTGTAAGTATGTCATTGACATACAATGACAAAATCACAAATTTATCCTTAAACCATTTGGTATATACATAATGATCTTCCTCAATCATAATGAAATCATATGAAATGATTGCATTATGAAAATGAATATATCATTGCCTTAATGACTGCTTGAGGCCATAAATAGACTTCAAAAGTCTACAAACTTTTGTGCATGGCCTTCTTTAATAAAACCTACTTGTTATTACATATAGATTTCTTTATCCAATTCTCTATTGAAAAAGGTAGTCTTTACACCCATTTGATGTAATTTAAGGTCTAAGCTAGTAACTATAGGTAGAATTAAGTGAATTGAGGAAAATCTCACAATAGGTGAAAAAGTTTCCTTATAGTCAATTCCTTCCTATTGTGTATACCCTTTCACAACTAGGCGAGCCTTTTACCTTTCAATGGCACCATCAGCCTTTCATTTTATCTTAAGAATCCACTTGTTCCCAATGGTTTTACATCATTTTAAGAGATCCACCAATTTTCAAACTTGATTAGATCTCATAAACTCTATTTTTTTTCTTTATTGCCTTAATCCATTTATTCTTAGCAGGGCAAAAGAGAGCCTCTTTCATATTCTTTAGCTCATCCTCTTATTACAGAAGAATTATAAGGATTTACCACCTTCAATCTCAAATTGATAATGAGGAATACTTACACGATTATTTCAATGCAATTGAGATTCATTAATCCTCAAATTGCTCCCGCTTAGATTAGGATCACTTTTATTCGCATGAGATGATGAAAATGGGATAGGAGAAACTAATTCATCATCTATCAAAATCCCTCCACTTGAATGAAGTAAAGCTAACAAGTGTTGATCCATGGTTTCAAAGAGTGATAGGTCTTGACTTATCTTGCCCTATTTAAGAAACTTGGTCTCTAAAATGTGACATCATGTGATTCAAATTTAGTTACACTCCCACTATCTTGCTTGCCTATGAACATGTAACCTCTTGAGGTTTTGAAGTACCCTATAAAGACATTTTTCTTTCCTTTTGGTGCCAATTTACCATATTTATGGGAGGAATCATGATCATAAGCAATACATCCTTAAGTTTTCAGCCAATTTACCATATTTATGAGAAGAATCATGATCATAAGCAATACATCCTTAAGTTTTCAAAACACTTAGGTTAGGTTTTCGATCAGTCCATAAATCATATGGAGTGGTGGTAACTAATTTTGTAGGGACTTGATTAAATACAAATATGGCAGCCAATAGTGTGTAACCCCAAAAGGTGATCGATAAATGAACTTAAATCATCACAGACCTAACCATCTCAAAAAGAGTTATATTTCTCCTCTTGATAACATCATTTTGTTGTGGAGTTTTGAAAATACTCAATTGATGTTGTATTCCTTTTTCACCACGTAACCCTTTGAATTGATCAAATAAGTATTCTTGGCCTCATCAATTCTTAATGCTTTTATTTTTTTTTTATCTAATTGATTTCCATCATATTGATATAATTCTTAAAGCAACTTAACGCTTTAGATTTATAAGATATCAAATAGATATAACCGTATTGAGTTTAATCATTAATGAATGTGATGAAATAAAATGCACCATGCCTAGTTCTCATATTCATAGGATCACATACGTCAAAATAACTAATTGCAATGGAAATTCAACTCTAATTCTTTTTCAAAATGGTTTTCGTGAAAGTTTTTCCAGCTAGATAATGTTCACAAATTAACAATTCCACTTTGTCAATATTAGCTAATAAGCCTTCTTTGGCTAACCTATCCATTCTCTATTCATCAATATGGCTAAGTCTAGCATGCTAAACATTCACATCATTATCATAATCATGCGATGTTGCAAACATTGAAAAACTTACATTATAATTACTTAAGTCATAATCCAAATCTATCACAATAAAACCATCCAGAATGTAACTAGAACCATAAAATTTATTCTCAAAGAAAATTAACACACATATCATAAAAATGCCAACTTAAACCTAATCAAATAAGCAACACCAATATAGAAATCGAATTTCAACAAATCTATAGAGTAAATAGTTTCAAGGCGATCCTCTTCCTGCTTAAGTTGGCACATAACGTCTTTTAGTTTTCTAATATTTTTATTATAAGTCAAATGTATTCTCATATGCTCCTAGCTTTGGGATAGGGAATAAATGACAACTTAGACTTGTTGTTCATTTGTTAAGGTATGACCAGTATGTTTCAACTCAATTATCATGTTTGAAATTTGTCGTAAATGTTCTTTCAAGTTATGTTCAAGACGTTTCTTATCAGTGTCAAACTTAATAGTCAGTGATCTGAGTTTGGTTATGAATGTACTTCTAAAATTCACCTTCAATGTGGACCATATGTTCTTGCCATTGTCATACCTATAGAACTCACGTATGACATCATCATCCATGTTGCTCAGTAAAATGCAAGCTAAAGAGGTTTTTTTTCCACCCTTCATAGGCTTCATGGTCCCTCCTATATTAGGTCGTAGTGTCTACTTTAGGCTCATCCACGACTGTATTCAAAACCTCAAGAGTCTCGTGCTCTTTCAACACATACTGTATTTTCATGCTTCAAATCTCATAATTATCACCATTTAATTTCTTACTCTTGTTGAGCTCAACGTAATAGTCTTGGAAGCAGGAGCTGTTTATAAAACACAAATTCTACATAAGACACGCATACAAATTTTAATGTCCAGTATTAATTAATTATATTGATAAATACATCACATTAGGTTTAAAGTCAAGGGTTACAATGCTTCCAATCATCATATATGATCCTAAATGTATGGTAATTATTGACTTAATTAATTAATACAAAGTTTAATTCTTAAAGTTATTGAAACTTTTAGAATATCCCAATAAATTATGAATATTATATACATTTATTTATATTTAATTGCATAAATTAAATATATCTAATTAGTTAATTATAAGCACAAATAATTAATTGAATTGAAATAAATACATTAAACTAAAAAATATTCATAAAACAAAATAAATATATATAAAATATGAAGATAAAAGTAAAACTACTTAAAGTTTTACAATCTAAATGCATAAAATATAATTTAATTAGAAATTTATTCTAATCTAATTAACCAAACACTTAACAAAGATGAAGTTTATGAGCCTAAAATAAAGTTTAACGAGAAGATCAAGAAAAATTCTAGGTATATAACATGGACTAGAACTTGAGAAAATTATATTAGACCTTACAAAATTCATCACAAAGCATTTAACAAGTTTCAAATAGGACCCATTGATTTTGGGGTCAGATCACAAAAGGTTAAGAAGGTCCTTATACTATGGAAACAAAGACGATCTCAAAGCTTTATATCTCTCTTCATAAGGTGAGTGATAATAATTCTTTTAACATATATTTTTAGGTTAGGAATTAAGAATTTTTTTAGTTTTCATAGCATTTTTATTCTTGAATAAGCTAATTTATGTCTCTTTTATATTTGTATAAAAACTTCTTAAAAAAGAGCTAAATTGCATTTTCCAATAGAGTTGCATGGGCTACTGCATGGCCATGCATTGGATCATGCAGGGATACAACATCGACTAAGTTAGAAATATAGTTTTTGAGTTTGTCGTTAAGTGCATGGATAGTTGCATGACGCATACATTGAACCATGCAAAGCGATATAACTAGTTTCACAAACACATATCGAGCTACCTTTAAAAGAAGAAGTGGCCTAATGGAAAGGGCATTATGGAGTTGAAAAAGGCAAATCTAAGGAGTGAAAATCATATTTAGCATCTACCTAAATTTGTGAGAGAGTTTTAGGAAATTTTAGAGAGTTTTTTTTAGAGTTTATTATTTACAGCAAGATTATTCTTCTTTGGGATTTTTTCTTCTAATTTCCATGAGTTTCTTTAATCTTATTTCTTTTTCTTCTTTTTCTAGAATGAACCAATTTTCTTATTCTACAGAGTAGGGTAAAAACCTAATATTTTCCTATGATTAAATGAAGAGATCTTTATTTCAATTATGTTAGATTTTTTTGATTTAATGTGTTTAAGCTTCATTGACTTGTGCATATAAATGACCATAAATAATCAAGGCTTGAGATCCTAGACCATGGAATGAAAATGAAAGTCTACAGTTAGTCATAGCACATTAAACTAGAGAATTAAGACTGCAAGAGTAGACTTGATCTCTAGAGATATTAATGAAATATTCAAAGAACCTAATGCATTACTAATGAGTTTTATGACCATGAGAATAGGTATAATCTCAGTAGTAATAGACTAAATTTTGCTTAAGACAAATTATTGGGTAATTCAGAAAATACATCTTCAATGAATAACCCATTCACATGAGAAAGAAAAACCTTAGTATAATTAAGGAAAAGTATTGTAGTGAACCCAAATTTCCTAAAAATCATTTGTATAAGCTTTCTTTCATTTAAATTTTGTTTTGCTAATTATTTTAGAATTTTCAAAATTTTTAGCTAAGTATTCTTTTATCATTTGGTTGTTAAATAATAGGAGAATTTAGTTCTTTGATACTTATGAGATTCAATCCTTGTGGAAATGATCTCTACTCTTCACTATATTATTTGAGTAATTTGTGCACTTGCAAGAGTTTTACACATAATAAGTTTTTGGTGCCATTGTCAAGGATTATTTTTTCATAATATCAATTTTGTTTAAGAATTTTATTAATATAGTATTTAAATTTGCATTTTTAATAATTTTGTGAGTCTAATTGTGAGTTATTCTTTTGATAGGTGAAGCTTTTGCTTTATGCAATGTTTGAAAAGTTTGGAATTATTTTAATGTGATCTTGAAATTGAATGCATATTTCACATTCAAAGGCAAATCCAAAAATAGAAAAGAAGTTTGCTTAGGATATAATGGATAACAAAAGAAGACCAAGAGTTTTACGAGAATTTTCCATGTCACAAACCTAAGAGGCTTAGTCGAGCATTACAAAACCAACTGTTGCCAATAACAATTTTGAAATTAAACCAATGATTATCTAGATGGTGTAACAAAACACATTTAGGGGGTAAAACAACTAAAGATTTGAATGTCCATATCACCATTTTCTTGGAAATATGTGTAACATTCAAGATTAATGGGGCAATAGATGATGCAATCTAATTTCAGTTATTCCCCTTTTCCTTAAGAGATAGAGCTAAAAGGTGGTTGAATTCTATGACACCTAACTTGTTTGCTATTTAGGAGGGTCTTTTTAAATCTTTTTTGGCAAAATATTTCCCATCGAATAAGACCCCATAATTAAGGCAAACAATTGCAAGCTTTGAGCAAGAGCAGGGTGAGACATTATATGAACCATGAGAGAGATTTAAGGAGTTATAAAGAAGATGCCCACATCATGGCTTGCTAGATTGGTTGATAGTCCAAACTTTCTATAATGGGCTTAACCATTTAACACACATTATTATAGATGTAGTAGCAGGAGGTGCACTCATGGGGAAGTCAATTGATAAAGCATATGCATTGTTGGAATAGATGGCTTCAAATAACTATCAATGGGTAAATGAAAGGGGGACCAATAAAAGTTATGGGTATTTATGACATTAAATTTTACACTATGATAAACACTAGGGTGGATGCCTTCACAAAGAAACTTGGTGGGGTAAGTGTGCATGTTATTAATATACCACCAATGAGTTGTGAATGGTGTGGTGAAAGACACTTGATTACCGAATGACAATTGGGGAGTCCTTTCAATTAAAATTTTGCCAAACATGCTCACTATTTTTCCAACTTTAATAAGTTGTCCCATAATCCTTATTCCAACATTTATAACCTTAAGTGACAACATCATCCTTGCTTCTTATGTAGCAGCAAGCTAATGAAGCCAAACCTTCTCATCCTCTAAGTTTTCCTCAAAGACAATAACGTGGTGTGCCTATAGCCCAACACACTCAACAAGACGAGAAGCAACCATGGGACATGTAAAAATTCTTGATTGAGAAATTTGAGAAGGTGGAGACCAAGTTAGATAAGATAGATAAGCTTAAGTTGAGAGTGAGCCAAATGGTACAACACAATCAAAATTTGGAAATGCAAATTAGGCAATTAATAAATAATGTTAGTACTATAACATAAGGAACATATTGAGTGAGACTGAAATTAACCCAAAAGAGCAATGTAAGGTATTAACTTTAAACAGTGGCATGGAGATACCCAACCCTCCATGCAAGGACAAGTTTAAAAAGGAGAAAATAGCCTTGAAGATGCTAGAAATTCTTGAAAATACTGAGATTTCAATCCAAGAAAGGGACAACCTTAAATTTCAGTATGGGTGAGAATGATATGGTAGAAGAAGCACAAAAAGAAGTAGGAAGCAAGCCTACACTAGTAAAGCCTTATGTTTCACCTATCTATTTTCCTCAAAGATTACAAAAACACAAGTTAGACAAGCAATATGAAAAGTTCTTGTAGATGTTCAAACAACTTCACATCAACATTCCCTTTGTTGAGCCACTCACACAAATGTCTAACTATGCCAAGTTTCTCAAGGATCCTTCATCCAATAAGAGGAAATTGAAACAATCAGAGGAGTGTAATGCCATAATTCAAAATAAGCTTCCACTAAAGCTTAAGGATCTAAGGAGTTTCTCCATCCCTTACCAAATTTTTACTTGCAAATTTGATAAAGCACTATGTGATTTAGGTGCAAATATTAGTCCAATGTCACTTTCTGTTTATAAGAAATTGAACCTTGGTGAGATCAAACTAAGCACAATGATGTTATAACTAGCGCACCGCTTTATTAAACACATGGTTTGAGTGGTGGAGAATGTTCTTATGCAAGTGGGGAAATTCTACATTTTGGTAGACTTTATTATGTTATACATAGATGAGGGTAAAAACACACCATTAATTCTTAGACAATCATTTTTGGCAACTGTGGGGGCCATAATCGATGTGAAGAAAGGCAAACTCACTTTAAATGTGATAGGAGAATCTAATGAGTTAAATGTTATCAAGGTAATAAAACAACCTCATCCCATTTAGGATTGTTATAGGGTGGATGTGATTAATGATTTGGTATAAAAGGTATTTCAAAAAGAACATGAAAAAAATCCATTCGAAGCTTGCTTGATTTAAGAGGCATCACCATAACATGAGAATGATGAGATAACAAGTGTAGTCCATTTCTTGAAAGCAAATCCTTCATCTAAAAATTTCAAGTTTGAGGAATTGGGGTAAGGTAAGACTTTTTCCCTTTTTCCATTGAAAAGGCCCTAATTTTGGATCTAAAACCTCTTTCTCTTTATTTAAGGTATGCATTTTTTGGTGAAATCAAATGTTGTCTATGATTTTTTCAACTTATGTAACTAAATTGTAGGAAGAAAAATTATTGAGAGAATTAAGAAAAAGGAAAAAAACCATAGGATGGACTATTAGTGATATTAGGGGGATTAATCCTTCCTTTTTCATGCATAAAATTCTCTTGGAAGATGATCACAAATCATCCATTAAACACCAAAGCAGATTAAATCCTAATATGAAGGAAGTGGTGCGAACTGAAATTTTTAAAGCTTTTGGATGCAGGCATTATTTACCCAATATGTGATAATTCATGGATAAGTCCTATGCAAGTTGTGCTAAAGAAAGGAGGAATGATTGTAGTTGCCAATGAGCAAAATGAATTAATTCCCACTAAAATAGTTACTAGGTGGAAGGCGTGCATAGATTATAAAAACCTTAATAAAGCCACTCACAAAGACCATTTTCCATTGCCATTCATTAATAAAATGCTTGAAACACTTATGGGACATGCCTATTGTTGCTTTTTAGATGGTTATTCCTTGTATAATCAAATTCTCATTGATTTGAAAGACCAAGAGAAAACCACCTTCGCTTGTTTGTATGGCACATTCGCATTTAGAAGAATGTTGTTTAGATTGTGTAATGCACTTGCTATATTTCAATAGTGTATGATGGCCATTTTCAATGATTTTGTTAAGAAAATTATGGATAATTTTTAGTACTTGGAGATTCTTTTGATGCATGTTATTGGACTAGGATGATTAATCCTAGGTTTAGAACCTCTTTTGATCTTGACAAAGTAGATTGATCATCACTAATATTTCAAATAAGTGTTGTTTTTACAAAAATGAATCAATCTCTCATGAAGAAATGAAAGGAGTTGAGAAACTCCAAAGTGACATATAAATCGCGATCGCAATCTAGGATTAGCGACCGCGACTCATGTTACAGCATGCCAAAACTCAAGCAGACGAAATCGCAGAGCCATTCTCGGCCACGACCCTTGGAAAGGAAGAAGCCAAAATGACATAGACGAATTCGCGGTGCAAGTCACACCTTCGTCGCGACCGCGAATTTCAAAGTAACTCAAGAGGGAAGCAGTCCACAACCACAGCTTGACAAGTGTCCCAGAAGACTGTTGGAAGTCAAAAATTGCGGAGACATATTGTTGGTAGCGATCGCGATCGCGATCCGTCTGGAAGAAAGTTAACCACTTTGGCAGAAGGATTCGCGTCCTCTGTCGCGTCCTGTGCAAGAAAACTCGCGACCGCGACTTCTTAAAGTAGGTAAAAGACAATGACTATATTTTTCTGGACAACTAATAAGAAACTGCCACGTGGACTAGCCATTAGACACAAACAGGGTTTCCCTTGAAGAATTTCGATTTCTCGACCGTGAATAGCAGTAGCGACAGCGATTTCACCCTGACAAGCATTTAATGCAAAATTTGTCAAGCATGCCTCAAAGATTTGATGAGCTATGATCTACAACGTCTCTTTGAAAAAGTTTGGCTATAAATACTCCACCAAATAGCCATTGTTGAACTAGGACAATCAATCCTAGGTTTAAAACCTCTTTTGATCTTGACAAAGTAAATTGATCATCACTAATATTTCAAATAAGTGTTGTTATTGCAAAATTGAATCAATCTCTCAAGAAGAAATGAAGAAGTTGATTAATTCCAAAGTAACATGTAAATCACGATCGCAACCTAAGATTCGTGACCGCGACTCATGTTAAGACATGCTGAAAATCAAGCAGGCGAAATCGCAATGTCATTCTCGCCCGCGATCCTTGAAAAGAGAGAAGTCAGATTGACACAGATGAATTCGCGGTAGAAGTCTCGGCTGAGTCGCGACAGCGAATTTCAAAGAAATTTAAGAGGGAAGCAAGCCCACAACCACAGCATGATAAGTGTCCCATAAGACTGTTGGAAGTCAAAAATCACGGAGACATCTTGCTGGTAGTGACCGCGATCTTTGTGGAAGAAAGTTAACCAATTTGGCAGTTGGATTCGCGGCCTCTATTGTGTCCTGTGCAAGAAAAACTTGCGACCGCGACTTCTGAAAGTAGGTGAAGGACAACAACTATATTTTCCTAGTGAACTAATAAGAAGCTGCCACGTGAACTAGTCGTTAGAAACAAACGGGGTTTCCCTTGAAGAATTTGGATTTTGCGACCGCGATTTCACCCTGACAAGCATTAAATGCAAAATCTGTCAAGCATGTCTCAAAGATTTAGTGAGCTATGATATGCAACGACTCTTTGGTGAAGTTTGGCTATAAATACCCCACCAAACAGCCATGAAGAAGGTTGCTAAGAAATTTATTACAAGTATTGAAAGCTCTTAATCTTTGCTACTCATTTTCTTCATCTTCTTTACATGTGTTAGGTGT
>CATIWR010195069.1:0-13559 GCA_949677035.1 Omphalea diandra
TCTTCTTCTTCTTCTTCTTCTTCTTCTTCTTCTTCTTTAGCTCTCTCTCACTCTCTTTCTGCAATACCTCCCGACTTACCCCTCCATTCTGCCCTAATTAGTAGATATAAACTTATTATAATAATATAAAATCATGGTGCTTCATTTCCATTGGTTGGAAGGTCACTTTTCCTCTTTTAGTCCCTCTTCTTCACTCCTTAAGCACCTTCATCCATCTCTTAATCCCTGAATGCTCCTTATACTTTTAATTAAGCTCTAAAACACCATTATTTATGATACTATAACATGCACACAACATAAAACAATTTGCCATGCAACTATACAAACACTACATATATGTTCAAGTGTCCCAAATACAACGGTGCAAGTGTCATTGTCATGCTTCTACAAATTGCATGACTAAATTATCATTTATCCAATGCATATGTTCATATGGGATTTTATATCATTTATGCGATGAATATGTTCATGTGATAATGCCAATGAATGTGGATAGGGATGTTACATGTTCTCCAAACATTTTCCCCATTAGCACAACATTCTCCCCCTTTTGAATCAAGAGAAAACCGAGATGCTTTGATACCAAAATATTTAAAACTTAAAATACAGAGGATACCAAATGTTATAACACAAAAGTATAAATATTGCTTACAAAGCTAGATATCATTTATACCACAAAGGATACCAAATGACCAATCAAAGCATCTAACAAATCTCCCTTTTTTTATCATCATGACTAAAGAGATACTTAAAGCAATAATTAAAGTGATACCATAAAATCTGATGCCAAGATATTAGATAAAGAAAGATTTTCCCCTTAAAAATTTAGACCAACTTTCTCGAAAGGAAAGCAAGCATGATGATACCAAAAAGAAATAAGCCTTCTTAAGGTATCTTTTGATGTTATCTAAAACACATAACACTTTGAGAAGGAAAACTCCCCTAATTTGTATGTTTTCTTCTAAAAGATCTACCAAGATATTCAAACAATAAATCATTTGACAATACTTGGGGTCAATGTTCTATATATATATATATATATATATATATTGAGGATAACAAGAGAGGAATGATAGTTCTTAGAGATCCACAATTCAAACTCCCCTCTAACAAAAGCATGGTAAATAATAAGGAGGGATAGAGATACATAACAGTTTATGATTTCCAAAATACAATAGCCTCTTCAAAACCTACAGCTCCACTCACAATTTGATTTTCTATTTAAGTAAAGGGTGAGAAGCCTCAAATCCTACAAAATTAAACTTTTTTTGGTACCAATTTTCTTTTGAGTCCATATGGGTTAGCAGCAAAAACATGTTCATCTCTCAATCTAGTATAACAAAAGTATGCTTTATGGCCATATTTTCCATAATAGAAGCATTGCCAAATAAATGTTTTCTTAAGCTCATTTGTAAAGTAAGTGTAAGGAGGCTACCTAAAGGAATGATGCCTAAAACGTGAAGGAACCTATGCGTTATTGGTATACTTAGTTCCATAAATAAATGCATGATTTGCCTTTGGCCTATGAGAGTGTGAATTTTAGTTAGTGCTATGCTCATGAGATTTTGATGAAGGTGAGGGTGTTATAGGTTTGGAAGAAGCTTTCACAAACTGTACTTTAAAGTGGATTGTTTATAATAATCAAATCCTAAGCCATGTCTATATTTTGAAGTCTTTTGGAAGCCTAAAATAAGATCAAGATTTTCTTATCCTTTTATAAAAGAGACAAGTGAATACTTCAAAGTTGAGATCTCTTTCTCGAGATCTCATTTTGAGAAGACAATTTCATAAAACTTATTTTCTTTATTCAAAGCCTCATTTTCATTTTGTAAAAGATCAAAACTTTTCTTTAGTTCCACCAATTCAATTTTCAAAATTTTGTTTCCATTAAAACTTTTATCAAGATCATTATTAGTGGAATGTAGGGACTCAATAAGATTTTCAATAGTAAACATGTCTACAAACTCTTAACCATCCTCATCTATATCACTATTAAGAGAGCTAAAATATACCTATTTTGAAAAGTTATCCCCCAAGGCCATAAGGTAGAGATTGGTTCTTTCTCTTCTTTCCATCCTTGGCTCTTCTTCATCCTTACTTGGTTCAAATGTAATAGAGTAATACTAAATGGCTTTGTTGGCTTTCTTCTTCTTCTTATCCTTTTTCTCAGCTCTTTGTTTTGGACAGTTAGGTTTCCTGTGGCCAAGCCTTCAAAATCTATAACATTTCATCTGCTTCAGCTTATATTTGCCCTTTTTCTATAGCATCCTTCTGAATCATCAAGTGACATGGTTTTTAAGTCCTTTGAGTTCTTTGAGTCCTTAAGAGAGGTGACCTTGCTAAGGCACTTCTTTGGTAAAGACCTCATAACTTTCTTCATAAGTTCCTCATTGATGAATATTTTCCAAAGAGGCTTCATTTCTCCAACAATCTCAGTGAATCAATCATACATTCTTGAGATTATTTCATTAGGCTTCATTAGGAAGGTTTCATATTAGAAAATGATGGTCTCCATCTTGTTTTCTTTGACTTGATTTGTTCCCTAATGTGTGATCTCTAAGGCCTCATAGATTTCCTTAGTAGTTGACATAATTTTCACTTTGTTGTACTTACTTTTAATTAAAGCACAAGAGAGCCTACAGATGGCCTTGTCATTATTGGCAACCTACTTTTTTTCTTTATCAGACATCTTATCAATGTCTTTCTCTATTTGTTAACAAGCGTCTTCATTAGAGTATTTCTCTATAATTCTGCACAGGTCAATGGACTCAAATCTAAAAAATTAGTACATTCTACTTTTCTAATACTAGTAGTCTATTCTATTAAAGACTCATAACTGATTTTCTTTCTAGTCCATGCTCATTTTAGGCTACCAAGATCATATCCCTCTTACACTTAAGTTTTAAAAGAGGTTGGACTCTAATACCAATTATTGGTTTGGATGGAGATGAGGCAACCCAAAGGGGGGATGAATTGGGTTGCAAACAAAAATAATAACAAACTTAGCAAAAACAACAAACATAAATCAACACAAACTCTTACAATGGTTTGATAATGTGCCTACTCCACTCCTTAAGCTTTCATTTAGGCATTTCTATTTTTTTTTTTTTTTTTTTTTTGCAGGCTTAAGAAAAATATTTCCCTTTTCTAGGCTTAAGGATAACTTTCCTTTTTCATGCTCAAAGATAACCTTTATAATAACTCTCTTTTAATAAGGAATAAGAGAATCAACCTAAACTTTGGTATTTTTCTAAGGTATAATACCAACCTTTTAACCACTAGCAACGATAGATCCAAGTAGTGTCAATGCCTCTCAATTAGATGACAAATATACTTTTAGTGCTCAAGAGAACCTACTCTCAAAGAGTTACCAAGTAATCCTCATGCTACCCAAATCAAAGTAACACCAAAAGGTTTGCACAAAGAACTTGCTAAATGTTTTCTAGTTGTTTATAATTGTTCTCTAAATGTTCTAACCTTTTTCCAATCTTTAGAAATGTTCCTTATATAGTCGAATTTCGAACTAGCCATTGGAATAGTTGATGTTTAGTCTGATAGCCTTTCTGCAAAACTAGTAGTTAGAAGAGACAATGCCTATTGATTCTGAGCAACGACTATTGATCATGAAGTGGATAGGTCCAATGGTAATTGTTCATCCTTCCATGGTGGTTGGCTTTGTCCTCAATGCCCATTAGAGTATGGTTAATAACTGTTATTGATTTTTCAAAAAGTATGAGCTTTATGCCAGAGTGATTCAATGCCAGTTAGAGATTTTGTAATGTCAGTTGAAAACATCTCAACACTTATTGATTGTTTGAGTGCACCCCATTAGGAGGTCCAGAAGATGTAGCACAAACTAGAGCACTTATTCAATGCATGTTGTGAAAAGACAATGCCCATTTTGAGGTCCAACATAGCTCGAGCTAGAGCATTTCTCTAATAACTGTTATAAAAAGACAATGCTCATTGCGAGGCATAGAGAGCATAGCTCAAACTAAAACATTTTTCTAACACTTATTTCAAAGTTCTTAATGCTCATTAGATAATCTAAAACACTTTAGACAACTGTAACACTTGTTCAACACCCATTTCAAATTTATCAACGCCCATTGAATTTTCAATGATTGTTGGGATTTATTCAGTGCCCATTAAATGATCCATAATGTTTTGGGCATCTGCAGCATATATTCAATGCCAATTGTAAATTGTTCAATGCCCATTGAAAGTTATTTGAAGCCCATTGCATTCATTCTTCCCCATTACTATTCATTAGATCTGTTCATAGGATACAAAAAACACTAAGTGCAAACATTAGAACTTCTCAAGGTTTTCTCATTGTTTTGTTATCATTCAAAACACTTCATTCAAAGTAGAGGAGTGAGACCAATGTCTTGGGGTCACATGTTCTCTAAACATTCTCCCCTTTTTTGAATGATGAAAAAATCAAGATACTTTGTTACCAAATATTTAAAACTTAAAATACAGAGGATACCAAATGCTACAAGATAAAAAATACAAATGTTGCTTACAAGTTGGATATCAATTATACTACAAAAGATACCAAATGTTGAATGTGAAAAAAGTAAATGATACTAAATGTTATGTTGTCAAGTGAGTTCAAACAAAAATATCCAAATCCAAACAAATAAGTGATACCAATAAAAACATTTAAGACTTATCCCCCTTTATGTCATCATGATAAAAAGACATAATTAAAGCAATAATGAAAGTGATACCATTAAATCTCATGCCAAGATGTTAGACAAAGAAAGATTCTCCCTTAAAAAATTTATACTAACTTTCTCAAAAACAAAGCCAGTAGGATTATACCAACAAGAAATAGGCCATCTTAAGATACCTTATGATGTTATCTAAAACACATAATACTTAGAGAATCAAAACTTCCCCTATTTATATGCATTCTTCTAACAAATCTCTCAAGATATTCAAACATTAATTCAGTTGGCATTACTTGGGATCATATGTTTTATAAATATATTGAGGATAGCAAGAGAGGAAGGATAGTTACTAGAGATCCATAATTCAAACTCTCATTTAGCAAAAGCACGGTAAATAATAAAGAGGGATAGAGATACTATAACATCCTCAACGCAAATCATATGCATTTTAATTACATTATATTTGAATATATGCATTGGATAAATAATTGTTTAGACATGAGAATTGGAGAAACACGATGATAACACTTGCACCATTACATTTGGGACATTTGAACATATATATATATATTTGTATGGTTGCATGGAAAAATATCTTATGTTGTGTGCATGTTATAGTATCATAAATAATGGTATTTTAGAGCTTATTTAAAAGTATAAGGAGCATATAAGGAATAGGAGATGGATGAAGGTGCTTAAGGAGTGAAGAAGAGGGATTAAAAGAGCAAAAGTGAACTTCCAACTAATAAAAATGAAACACCATGATTTTGTCTTCTTATAATAGGCTTACAAGTGTACTTTTTAACCCTTTAGGATCATAATGGAGGTGTTAGATGTGAGGCACAATAAAAGAAATATAGAGCTAAGAAAGAAAGAAAGAAAGAAAGGAAGAAGAAGAAGAATAAGAAGCAGAAAAAGAGGATGTGAGCTGCCTAGGAAAGAATCCTAAGGTTTTCTAATTCTGGGACATCAGGTAAGTTAATTTATCTTATTTTAACATGAAATTAACCCCTCATGGCATGTTAATCATGCATGGTTAGTGTGAATTATAGAGCATTTGAGATAGAACTCTTGGATGGAAGTTGAAATTCAAGAGAATAAGAGCTAATTATGTTGATTTTACTGTTAGAGCAGAATTTTGTACCCACAATTTCATAACCCTAGAAAAGGAATTAGTGAAAGTTAAGAATATGAAATTTGTAGCTTGATGTCTCATATAAATTCATATGAAACAGTTTTACTTGATTTTGTGTGTGTGAGGAGATATGGCTCCTTCATTAGGGCTAGTTCACAACCAACCAAAATGACCTCAGTCTTTCTGATTTCTTATATTTTGATGGCCTTATGTTCTAATTTTTACGAAGTGAAAAGCATGAAAATTGTAGCTTTATATCCCCTCTAAATACTTATAAATTAGTTTTTATTTATTTGTTGTGTGAAAAGAGATATGGCTCATTGATTGGGACTGACCTGTACCCAGATGAAACCTCACCTTTCTTTTAATTATGTTTTCCAAGAATTGATTGCCATAGATTCAAAATTTGATGATGGTATAAACTTGAAAGTTGTATATTTATGTCTGATCTACATTTCTATGAAATATTTTTCCTAAATCCAGCATGGTTGTTGAAATATTGTCCCTTCATCATGACTATTTGTCAACATATTACAAACATGCTCACCCTAAGATTTGGTCCTTTATTTGGGAGACTTTATAGACTGAAGTATACAATGAGGAAAACATGAAAAATGTTTGTAACTAATGGTATATTATTATTGCAACTGGATTTGTATAATTTGAGATACACTTAAGAATGTAAGACCTACTCAGATTGAGATGACATTGTAACAAGGTAAAATTCAAAAATTAACCACATTTTCTGTGTCTGATATTGGCTTGAAATTTGAATATGATGTATCATTATGTGTCTAGTTTGTTTAAAAAAAGAATCAAGTAATTTGGATGAGTATATCCAGAGTTATTACTATGAGAGTATAGCAAGCTCAGGCTGCCATATAAGGACAATATGCATAAACACTAGGTCCACTTGCATGAATCATGCCATAGTTGCATAACAAGATGAAAATCTTACTTTATCATCATGGATTAATTTGGTGTATTAAAATAAGTCTTCGAGGCATTAAAGATAATAGTGGAAATAAGCCAGGACCGTCCACGACTTAATAAGCTTGAAGATGGAGGTAAGTAAATAACCAATACTATACTTGTGATTGATTAAATACCATGAACATATGCTCAATAGAATGAAATGTTGTTTAATATGATGATATTGAGGAATACATTGATGAAAAGATTGTTATACTCTTGATTTATTTATTTTCATGAAATGTTAATAAATTATGACTTGGGAATGAGAGTATATGGTGATATAAGCTGTCAAAGTTATGGGTGTTGTTATTAGGCATTATATTGCTGAAATTTTGATGGATTTATAGTTGAGTTGTTGAAAGAATAATACTTGATGTTGTTGGCAAGTAACACTATTCATTTCATAAGGATAATTATAATGATTTAGATATTACGATAATTTTCTAATTTTTTGATTTAGAAATATAATTTGAGGTTTTAGATATGACATGTGATATCTAGAAGTGATTATGGTAATTTTGAGTATAATATTGATATATATTTAGTTTGAGCATATTTAAGTAATTTTGCCAATTTTTATTGAGTATAACAAAAGCAAATTTCCTTTTATAGCCTCTACCAGCAAATAAGGCCATAAATGAGAATATGCTCATCAGTATGGGCATTGTCAAAAGATAAGAGAATGGTCTTGTTGCCCTTAATGATGAAAATGTTGAAGTTGTTGAGGAAAATGATGAGAATTTAGATGATGCAATGAGGTCAAGTATAGAGACATCAACTAAAATTGACTCAACTTCTGCACCAGTGTCTGCTTCAACACAAGTGATTGCACCTTCAAATTCTCCAACGTAATACACATCTCTCACCTTTTGAAGAACAAGTTCTACAATAGTTGAGCATGATCAATGCCATTATCATTATATTAGAGACCAAGATCACATCCTTATAGACACAAGCCAACAAAATTAGCACTTAAATTAAGTATGTAAATCAAACTCTAAACTAGATCATTGATGATCTCAATTTGCGACCTAGTTCAGACTTTAAGGATAAGTCAAATAATGACAAGGATATTGAAGCAACATCAAGTTACCCATCGATTGAACTAGAACCCAAAACCATTCCCATTCCTATTATACCAAAAGAACATACTTAGTTTTTTTTTCTTTTCTTTGTTTTCTCTCATTGTGTTTTTTTAACCTACTGATGAATAAGTAATATATCAATATTTCTTATCTATTTGTGCTCTTTTTATCTACTAATCATCTTTAATTATGTCTAATACATCTTTTAATTTATCTTACTCTTTTTTATTATACATTATATTTCTTCTTATCTCTTTTCAATAATGACAAAGGAGAAGAGATATAATATGCTTAAACGAGTATATTTGTACATGTATAAATGAGCAAGGGAAAATGAATACTTAGGATAGGCTAACGTAAGAGATAATGCACATTCTACATCCATATAAAGGAAGAGAATATAAAGTAGGAGGAACTGATAATTGTTATAGAAAATTATTTTAGAAATTGACATTAACAAATCTTGAGATACACAAATACCTTAAACATAAGATAGAGGGGGCAACATTAATTGATCTACATGCTTGATCTATATTTTGCTTTTATAATGTTTGTCATCATAAAAAAATGGTGGAAGAATATTGAACCTTTTAAGTTCTAATTCTTATTTTAATGATTACAACTAAAAGGTTATATGATCTAACCTTTATGCAAGTATGTTAAGTTTTAACTTGTAGGCCCCTTATTAATACCTCAACATTATCTAAGCGAAAGCAAAATTTGAAAATGAACACATCTTGGATTCAACTAGGGAATTTAGAGTTGCTAACAACTATTATAGATTGTACAAAATAGACACCAACGAGTTTGAAGGAAATCAATAAGAGTTGAAAAAGTTTAGAGGATTTGGCTAAAGCATTTTGTAAGTCCCAAAAATGATGAAAAGAGGCACTTAAGAAAGTTAAAAAATAATAAGTATTGAGAAACCATCAATGCCTATTGAAAATCTCAATGTAACTATCTAACTCTTATGTAAGTCCTAATAAGGTTGGAAGAAAGTACCAATGAGCAATGAACTAAAACCAACGGGCATGGGAAAAATCAACGATCATTAAAGCTCAATCTTGATGAAGTCCAACAACTAAAACAAAAGTCACAATAATGGTAATCATCATGACATAGGCATTGAATATCATCAACAACCATTGAAAATTCACATAGATAATGCTAATAAATTAAGCTCAAGAGACTGAAGTTGACAACTATTGAAAAGATCACATTGAGCATAGATTATACTCCAGTGATCATTTCAGAGATTCAATAGTGGTGGACAAGAATGAAGTTATGACACTTAATGATCATTGAAGCAAGATTAATAGGGCAATGGTCATTCAACGACCATTGTGCTCTTGCCAACAACCATTAACAGTATGTCTAATGGCTTTATTGACAATTTTGATGGGTTTTTCAACATAGGTACTACTAGTTTCATTAGATATGTGCCCTCGACCAATTCTTGTTATGGATATATTTTTAATAATTTTAGGATTGCATTTTTATTAAATATCTCTTTCATATTTTGTTTATGGCTAAATGATAAATTCCATGAATAGTTAATTCTACCTAAGGTCATTAAGTATGTGACTTGATAGTAAAACCCTTAGGTGTAAACAATTTTATTATAAATTGTCCCTACTTTATCATTATTATTAGGATAATGATGAATAAAGACTAGTATATCTTTTGATTGATGACTATGTTTTATTGGTCATGGGCATGGGATATTAAATCAACATTTAAATATATGTTTAAGAGACATTGTATTGGACTGGCCCACTATAAATATACTACATGGATAAACTGTAATAAGTGATTCTCATGCAATAGTATTAACATAATTCTATGACTTAACATAATTTTATGACTTGAAAATCACTGTAGATTCCAATACGATGAACATCATGTTTTTAATACAGTCTAACATTATCTTTAATAGGATGATTATATAGACTAATATTAGATATGAAGTAAATCATATAGAGGAATATGAGTGATTAAGAAGGAATTTTTCGCTCATGTATTTATAAGAAATATATCTCAGAGCCTTTCGATATGTTAGACTGAAAAGATTGCATGGTCATGCGAAAATGAATTGATAAAGGTTACCAATGTCATTTTACATCTGTCTACTTAGAGACCAAGAAATAATTTAATGGGACTATATAAATATGACATGATCTATGCCTTATGTTCCATTAAGATATAATGTGATAAAAGGATTACAATGTCTTTTGTGAGATAGGTTAGGTCAGATTAATGACCTTTGCATAATTTGGGTAGGTATAATAATGTCTTGCTAGAGGCCACTTATGACTTGTGGGTCAAAATAGTTGTAGACCACTACTAACATTATGTGAACCTGTAGGGACACACATTTAAAATAGGCCCAAAAGTGAAATTGTTTTATTGCTCTTTGTAGATAAATATTAAGATAATTAGAGATATTATCCTAATATTTAGATATTTTTTATTTCAAAAGTTAAAACAAAATAAGATATCTAGTTGTTTTTATTTTTTAAGATTTTAAGTTGGTATATATATCTGGTTGGCCTAGTGCACCAAGAAGGGGAGCTGAATTGGTGGGAGATTAAAAATTAAAAAGAAGGTTAAGGTGTTTAAGAAGTTAAGAAGGAGAAGAGAAAAATCAACATAAAAAGTTTATAGTGGTTTGGGTATTAACAAACCCTATATCCACTCCCTAATTCTTCACAATTGGGTATTTCACTCAACTAAATTAGTGTTTTCAAGCTCACACCTAACTTACACAATTGTACGAAAACCTCTCACAAGTGTTTTGGATAGGCTCACACTTTAACCTCTTACAATTTGAATGCTAAGCTAACTCTCAACCTACTTACAAAGGTGTTTATTACTCATACATATCAACAACGCATAAAGAAGAGTAAGAAGAATGAGTAGCAAATTTGTAAGAGTTTGGTTATAATAATTGAAATTCTCTTGCTTGTACATCAGTATGGTGGAGTATTTATAGCCAACATCCACTAAAGAGATGCTACTCAAAAACTATCCTAAAATCTTTAAGTTATATTGGGTAGATTTTACATTAAATGCTTGTCAAGCAAAAGTCATGATCGCTACTAGAATTTCACGATGGCAAATTTTCAATTTGCACTGAGGAGCTGAAAATCACAGTAGAGAACCTCATTTTGTGTCTAATGGCTAATCCATGTGTTGTTCACCCATTGGTTGTTCAAGAAATATAGTTTTTGTGTTTAACCAACTACTTAAAAGTCACAGTCGCGAGTCAACTTTCTCTTGGACTCGATTGAGACCGTGAATTCTTTTGTTTAGTGAGGAGACAATACCTTTTTGAGTTATGGTTGTGACAAATACTTTGCCCTCGCAATTTTTGATTTTCAACAGTTGCCTTACACACTTGGAATGTTGTGGTTGTGGCTTCGGTTCCCACCTCTATTACTATGAAATTCGCGATCGCGACATAAGACATGAATGCCACCGTGAATTCTTCTATGAATCAACCAAGCTCCCTTCGGTTGAGTCACAGCTACGAATTTGTATGTGAATTCCTCTAGCCTAGCTCCATCCATCCTTATAGCAAGGTCGCATTCGCGATTTATGGAATACTCACTGTGAATTTGGATGTTCTTCTTAAAGATGGAGATTTTGACTTTTATCCAACTTCCAATCAAAATATAACTTATAAACTGCAAAATAACACTTGAACAATATTATTAGAATTGATTAATCTTAATTATCAAGATCAAAATAGGCTTATGACTTAGGTTTAGCCAACCTAGTCCAACATATATAAATGGTTAAGATATATTAACACTAAGGTTTTTTTAAAATGAATGGAAGATTCATGTTAACTTAAAAAAAATGTTTAGAGAGAGAAGAGTAAAAATAACCTAGATGCTAGAACACCATTTGTTTTGGAGAGCCTGTTCATGTGGACACCTACAGAGGACACTCATCATTTTTTGTAGCATCTACATTTGACCATCTATACTGTAACATCCCTATCCACATCCATTGGCATTATCATATGAATATATTCATTGCATAAATGATATGAAATCCCATATGAACATATGCATTGGATAAATGATCATTTAGTCATGCAATTTGTAGAAGCACAATAATGACACTTACACCATTACAGTTGGGACAATTGAACATATATGTAGTGTTTGTATAGTTGCATGGCAAATTGTCTTATGTTGTGTACATGTTATAGCATCATAAATAATGGTGCTATATAGCTTATTTAAGAGTATAAGGAGCATTTAGGGATTGAGAGATGGATAGAGGTGGTTAAAGGGTGAAGAATAGGGACTAAAAGAGGAAAAGTGAACTTTCAACCAATGGAAATGAAGCACCATGATTTTATATTGTTATAATAAGGTTACATTTGATAATTAGGGTCAGAATTAAGAGGAAAATAGTGAGTTATACTAGAAACAAAGAGAGAGCTAAGGAAGAAAGAAAAAAAGGAAGAAGAAGAAGAAGAAAAAGTGAGGGAGAAGAGTGAGCTGCCTAAGGTTTTCTAATTCTGGAATTCTGGAATAATAGGTAAGTTAATTTATCTTCTTCTCAACTGAAATTGACCTCTCATGTCATGTTAATCATGCATGGTTAGTGAGAATTATGGAGTAATTGAGGTAGAGCTCTTAGATGGAAGTTGTAATCTAAGAGAATAAGAGCTAATCTACTGGTTTTACTGTTAGAGCAGAATTTTGTACCCATGATTTCATAACCCTAGAAAAGGAATTAAGGAAAGTTCAAAATATGAAAGTTGTAGCTTTATATCTCATATAAATTCCTATGAAACAGTTTTGCTTGATTTTATGTGTGTGAGGAGATATGACTATTTCAGTAGGTCTAGGTCAAATCCAAATTGAGATTATCTCAATCTTCTATTTTCTTATATTTTGATGGCTTTATGTTTTGATTTTGATAAATTGTAAAAAATAAAATTTATAGGATTATGTCCTTTCTAAATACTTGTAAATCAGTTTTGATTGATTTGTTGTGTAGAAATAGATATGGCTTATTGATTGGGACTAACTTTGTACTAGGATGAAACCTCACATTTCTTTTAATTTTATTTTCCAAGAATTTGATGGCCATAGATTCAAAATTTGATGATGGTCCAAACTTAAAAGTTGTATATATATGTCTGGTCTACATTTTTGTGAAATATTGTAGCCAAATCTAGCATGGTTGTTGAGATATTGTCCCTTCATCATGATTGATTGTCATTATGTTACAAACCTGCTCACCCTGAGATTTGGTCCTTTGTTTTGGTGACCTTATAGATTAAATTATGCAATGAATAAAAACATGAAAAATGTTCCATTATATGTTATGTAACTGGTGGTAGATTATAATTGCAATTGGATTTGTACAATTTGAGATACACCTAAGAGTGTAAGATCTACTCAGACTAAGATGACACTGTAACAGGGACAAATTCAAAAATACACCACATTTTCTATGTGTCTAATATTGGCTTGAAATTTGAATATGTTGTATATTTATGTGTCCAATTTATTTAAAAATAGAATCAAGTAATTTGGATGAGTATATCTGGAATTATTGTCGTGAGAGTATAGCAAGCTCAGGCTGCCATATAAGGAAAATATGCATAAATACTAGGTCTATTTGCATGAATCATGCCATAGTTGCATAACAAGATGAAAA
>CATIWR010195081.1:0-15324 GCA_949677035.1 Omphalea diandra
ACTTTTAGATGAGCTCTCAAACACCATTATTTATGATGCCATAATAAGCACACAACATGAAATAATTTGTCATATAACTATGCAAACACTGCATATATGTTCAAGCATCCCAAATGCAACGGTGCAATTGTCATTATCGTGTTTTCACAATTCACATGTCTAAATGATTATTTATCTTGTGCATATGTTCATGTGAGATTTCATATCATTTGATACAGTACATATGCTCATATGTGATTTCATATCATTTGTGCAATGAATATATTCATGTGATAATGCCAATGAATAAGGATAGGGATGTTACAATTTTAGTTCATAATAAAGTAGATAATAAGAAAGAACAATCAAATTATAAGTAAGAGAAGCCATTTTAAGCTATTTGATTGGTTGCACCTTCTTCCCTAAAGTCTTTGAGCCTTTGCTCATTGGATTGCTCTTTAATCTTTTGCTACTCTTTTCCAAGTTATTGGGTAATTCTTGATGCCTTAAGTCAGTGAATTTTGCCTTTTTAAATAATACTCAAAAGGTGTCTCTAAAGTAGGAATCTTAGGGGATGGAAAAAGGAAAAGTTTGGAGGGAGAAAAAAAGTTGCAATTTGATAAGATTTATGTCGCAAGACCATGTGCATAGGGTGAACAAACATGCTCTCTTGTAATTCCGAAATGGCTTGCCAAGATACCATGATGCATGGTCATGCCTTGTGGGCCATGTGGTTTAGCTTCCACCAATTTTCTTTTTGCCTAAATAAGACACACCCACATGTTGGGAATCATGGTTGTGCAATCCCTCAATCCTTCTTCCTCCTTTAGCTTGGAGATGGCACATGGCCACAAACTTGTGGAACATAGTCATGTTATTCATATACTCTTATATTAAAGTTGTTTTCCTTCATTCAAAACCTACAAAACATTAAATACCATACATTAGGTCCACTTATATACAAAATAATCAATAATACATGGATTTAAAAAAAAATTAGGCTATTAATATGTGAATTATGGTACTAGACAAAATTCCTCCAAACTTGAACTCTTACTTAGTAATACAAAATTCAACAAATTGAATGATTAAAATTGGGTATCAAGTTGTCATAAAGTATATTTATCTTAGCAATAACCATGATTTTCATTAACCAAGCAAGTTCACTTATACTAATAACAAGTTCCTAATTAATCATGCTTAGTTTAAGGTTAGGGCTAAGACAAATAAAGAGTGGTCAAGTCCAAAAATAAGAGAATTTTTACTAAGATATTAGATATACTAATGATGTGAAGTATGATGAAACACTTTATGTGCATTACCATCATCATTCTTTCTAAGGCATCCATGCTATCCCTTGTTTCCCCTTTTGTGGCTTGATCTTTCCTTTCTTTCTTTTTCGTTTATTTTTCTCTTTCTTTTTCTTTTTTTTTTCTCTTATCATCATTCTTTTCATTCATCATTATATATATATATATATATATATATATATATATATATAATAGCAGAATATCAATTTTCCATCCCTAAATTTGAATTAATCCATATGGCATAAAATATAATAATAAATGAGCGCTTTTTGTAAATTCTTCAAAAATGCACATATTTAACACAACACATCATTACATAGTCATACCCTAACTCTATTCTATTGATAGAGGGTAAAAGATCATTTAGGCTATATGGTTATAATAAGGTTTATGGGTTAAAGAAATAAAGGCTATCAATGCTATTAAAGGAGTATTTTTATAAGGCTTAAAATGGGTAATAAGGGTCAATGTAAATCAAGGTATGGATGAGGATTAACAAGGCAACCAAAGAATGCCTAATCATTTCCTTAAGGTTGCTAAGTATAGGATTTTGCCTCAACATATGTTCTAGTTGTTCTAGCATATATAGAAGTTTCCACTTGCCTAAAGTGTGCATGATTCAAAAATCTCATATTGAAATCCCTATTTTGACAAATGTAATCAAATTATCTATTATACTTGATCATCTTATAAACAATAACATATTAGTTAGGCCCAAATGACTATCACAAGTAAATTTAACTTAATCAACTTCAATAGATGGTTATTAAAATCCCCATTCATCTTTCACTTTTAGACCTCGAATAAAAAACTTAACCAATCAAATTGTCAAATTTTGCCATTTAAACTTAACAAGTAATTACCAATAAACATGAATGTATTGAGTTGCATATGAGTATCAACAATTTAAGCATAAGTAATTAGAATAAATTCCACCTAAAACTTACCTATCATTGTCCTCAATGATTGAAAGCATAATAAGAATATAAAGTTAGACGGCTTCCCTTTTAAAAAGAGATGCAATGGAGCAATTAAAAATTCCAAACATGTTTGAAGCCTTAATGTCTTCTTGCTCTAGCTTATAACCTATAAAGGTAAACAAAAACATGAAAAGAAAAGAATTAATAAAGAAATTATCAAACACATAATGAAAAAATAAGGATAGAATAATGAGGTTTGCCCTAAGAACATCTTAGTTTATGGTCTCTAGCTTGACCCTTGTCATTGCCTTCTAGGAAGAGACATTAGGGAGATGGGAAGTCTCTCATTTTGGCATGAGATATTGTTCATAGTAAGGCTTCAAGCAGTGCACATTCCCTTTGAAAGTCTCAACTTTGGCATTACCTATCTTAATGGTACTATAAGAGTAGATATTTACTATCTTTAATGGTCCTAATCTTTTATATTTGTGCTTACCAAAAAATAGTCATAGCCTTAAATTAAACAAGATAACTTATTTGCCTTCCTATTAGTCTTTTCATAGCCTTAAATTAAACAAGATAACTTATTTGCCTTCCTATTACTCTTTTGGTATAATATAATGGTTGTGCCATTACTTAGTCTTCTCTTTTTAGATTAAGTTGCTCTCGTATGCTTGAAGTCAAAGTGCCTTTAAGCTCATTAAGTTAAAGCTTCCTTTTCTCTAGGCTCATATTACAATTTAAACACCTAATTGCCCAATAAGCTCTATGCTCTAAATCCACTGGTATGTAACATGCCTTTTTAAATACTAAGCGATAGTTAGAGGTGCCAATGAAAACCTTATAGGTAATTCCATATGCATAAAGTGCATTAGGAAGGTTCATAGACAAATCTTTCCTTAATGAACTATTGGTTTTCTCTGTGATTTGCTTGAATGTTCTATAAGAAACCTCCACTTGGCCACTTATTTAAGGGTGTTATGGATTGGTTATCTTGTGATTGACACCATACTTCTTTAATAATTCCTCGAATTGGCGATTATAAAAGTATGAATTGACATTACTTATAATAACATGTAGGGCTCCAAAATTGGTGAAGGTATACCTTTTGAGTAATTAAACCACCACCATAGCATCATTGGTTGGAGTGGCAACAACTTCTACCTATTTGAAAACATAGTCCATCACCATAAAGATGTATTGATTCCTAAAAGACTTAAAAAATGGCCCGATAAAGTTAATGCCCTAAAAGTCTAATAGTTCAACTTGAATCATGGAATTCAAGGGTATCAAATTTCACTTGGAGATATTATCTTCTGTTTATCACCTATCACAGGACTTAATAAAAGCAAACACATTTGTGAACAAATAGGGCTAAAAGAAACCACATTACAAAATGTTAGCTACTAGTTTAGATGGCTAAAATCTCCAGCATATTCCTGAGCACGAAAATATAGTAGGATATCACCCATCTCCTTTTTAGTATCCATCCTAATATAATTCCACTAGCACACTCTTTGAATAAGTAAGGCTCTTCCAAAAAATTGAATTTAACATCATAAAGAAACTTTATATTTTGATGAAAATTAAAATCATAAGGAATGATACCATTCACTAAGTAATTCACAAAGTTCATATATCAAAGTGTATGGAAAGCCTTAAAAAGAAAGAGTTATTAATCTAAAAAAGTTACATTAATAATTGTGTTTACCTCTTATTCTTGAATATGCTCTATTTGAGATAGATGATCGACTACTGGATTTTTGGATATCTTTTTATCTTTAATTTCTAAATTGAACTCTTGAAACAAAAGCACCTATCTTATAAGCCTTGGCTTCACATCCTTCTTAGCAAGCAAATAGTGAATAACTACATGATCAGTATAATTAATCATTTTAGAGTTAAGAAAGTAGGATCTAAACTTATCAAAAGCAAAAACTATATTGAAGAGTTCTTTTTTTTTTTTTTTGTCATATAATGAATTTGTGCATCATTAAGAGTCTGGCTTGCATATTAAATGACTTAAATCTTATTGTCTATTCATTGCCATAAAATTGCTCATATAGCAAAACCATTAGCATCACACATCAACTCAAATGGTAAGGACCAATATGGCTTGGTCATGATGGGAGTGAAAGTTAATTCCTTCTTCATCATATTAAAAACATTCAAGCAATCATTAGAATAGTGAAAAGGAACATCTTTAGCTAAAAAATATGAAGAAATTTATAAATTTTAAAGAAATCTTTTATAAAGTGCTTATAAAAACTCGTATGCCAAGGAAACTTCTAATGTCATTGATAGATGTTGGAGGAAGCATTTTATCTATCACTTTAATCATAGCTCGATCCACCTCAATGCCTCTAAATGATATTTTATGTCAAAGGATTATGCCTTCATGAACCATGAAGAGGCACTTTTCCTAATTGAGCATTGGGTTTATCTCCTCACATCTTTACAACATCCTATCAAGGTTAGCTAAATAATCATCAAAATTGCCAAAAATAAAAAAAATTATCCATAAAGATTTCAACCATTTTCTCCACCATATTAGAAAATATAGTGATCATACATCTTTGAAAGGTAGTCAATGCATTACATAGTCTAAATGGCATATGATAGTAGGCAAAGTACCATAAAGACATGCGAAAGTTGTTTTCTCTTAATGCTTTGGTGCTATTTGGATTTTATTGTAACTTGATTATCCATTTACGAAGCAATAATATTGATGCCCTACAAATCTTTCTAACATTTAATCAATAAAAGGCAAAGGAAAATGGTCCTTACACATTTTGCATTTAACATCCTATAATCAATGCGCAGTCTCCACCATATCACAATCTTAGAAGCAATAATTTTGTTATTTGCATTTGTTATGATGGTCACCCATCCTTTATTAGGAATTACTTAAAGTAGACTAACCTAAAGGCTATCCAAAATGGGATAGATGATGAGGATTAGAGACTTCTTTAGTATTCTATGAAAGGTTTATGATTGTCGTCCATGAGTATTTTATAAATGCAAAGTGTAAGACTAATCCACCTAATATATGTTATAATCTAACTTAAAGCTTCGTTCATATGTCTTAACACCCTTAGCAATTTTTATCTTATTCTTATATGAGTTCATTAAAAATAATAGCTGGTAAGGTGTTATCTTTTCCTAAGAATGCAAATTTAAGATGAGAAGGTAAAGATTTAAGTTCAAGTTGAGAAGGTTTAAGGATGGAAGGAGGAGTTAGCTCAAGGTACTTTTTTTAATCCAAAAGGCTCAATTAGAGAAAAAGGAGAAGGGATATCAAACTCTTCAAGTGTAGGGGTACTTACCTCATAAGTGTTTTCTATCTCATTTTTTTTCCACTATTACATTTGGACCTTTTCAATTTCAGGATTTTCTTTTTTTGCTTGAAAAGTCTCATATGCACTTTCTTCTATTATGTCAATTCTTAATCCTCTATTGGCTTCTTGATAGCCTGGAATATGTTAAACACTACTCCCTCAACACTAAAATGCAAAGTTAAAGTATCTTCTCAACCATCCATATGAGCTCCTATGGTTGCAACGAATGGTCTTCTAAAAATAAAGGAATCTTTCTATTTTATTCCATGTCAAGCACCATAAAATTTGTAAGAATTATGAATTTATCTATCTTGATGAGTACATCTTCAACTATTTCATTGGGATATTTGATGGAGGGATTTTCTAATTAGAGGGAAATTCTCATTGGCCTCATCTCACCAATACCTAGTTTTTCAAACAAAGATAATTGCATGAAATTAAAACGAGAGCCTATATCACAATAAGTTTTATCAAATGAAAGACAATCAACCTCATAAGTTATTATGAACCTCCTTGGATGTCCCTTTTTTTGGAGGCAGTTTGTTAAGGAGAATGACACTGCACTCTTCGATCAATGTAAATCTTTCATATTCCTCTAAGGCTCTTTTATTTGAAAGAACATCATTCATAATATTTGCATATTTTGGCATTTAGGAAGGTGCTTCCATAAAGGGAATGTTGATTTGGATCTTCTACAACATCTTCAATAATTTATTGAATTGCTTATCCACAACATATTGCTTAAGTCTTAAAGGGAAAGGAATAAGAGATAAATAAGGTTTTACTTTCTCCTTAGGTTTGTCCTCTATTATGGCTTATTCTTTCGATATATATCTTGCCTTCTTCTTTTTTCTCTTTCTTCACTTTTGAATGAAACTTATTGCTACACCTTAAGGTTATAACTTTAACTTAATCTTTGGGATTGGCTTTAGAGTTGCTTAATAAAGTGCCTTAGAATCTAGAGCTTAAGGCATTGGCTAATTGGCTTACTTGGATCTTAAGCTTGTAGATGGAGAGGAGTAGTTTCTTTACGATCAGATATGGTTTTTCATCAAGCTTTCTCATCATCTCATCTTAGTGATCAAGTCTAACATCGATTTTGGTAATGAATTTTTCCCTAAGTTTTTTCAGACTTTAGTTCTTTTCTTAAGGTTGGTAATTTGGTGGTAGGGGTTGACAACTACGTGGTCCTTGTGTTTTAACATTCAAGGCATTATTGTTCAACTAAGAGAAGTTTAGTTGATTTCACCAACAAGGGTTGTATGAGTTGGAGTAAGGGTTATTGGGTTGACAATTGAAGTTTCTTGCAAATTTTAATTGCCCTTGGGGAAAGCGATTCCTTGCTTGACAATGAATACTTTTATGGCTACTTTCCCTATAAAAATTACATATCACCCAAAGAAGGGAGAAGACACTGCATTATAATTAAAATAACTTAATTGCTTAGTTAGAGATGACATGTAGGCTTGTAATTTTTGTAATGCATATGTGTTTTGAATTTTTGCTACTTTCTTAGGTGCACTCCTCTTATGAGCTTGATAGTTATTATTAGCCATTGTCTCTATTAGCTCAAAGGAAGCATCAATGGTTTTATCCAAAAAAAGAACCTCCACCAGCTACATCTATAGTGATCTTAATTTGCCTAAATGGTCTATTGTAAAATATAAGCATGATTGACCACTTTGAAATTTGGTGATTTAGGCATCTCCATAAAAAGATCCTTGAATCTTTCCCAAGCTTCATTTAAGGTCTTCCCATCTTGTTGGCTAAATATGGTGATTTCATAACGAAGCCTTACTATCTTACATGGAGTGAGATATTTATTGAGGAAGGCTTAAGAGAGTTAATCCCATTTAGTGATGCTTCTAGGCTCCAATAATTTGATCGATGCCTTAGCTTTATCTTTCAAATTGAAAATGAAAGCCATAGTCTTAAGTATGATCAATGCCCACTCATTCAATATCATTAAGAACACAATAATTGCTAATACAAGAATGAATGAAATCCAAAAATATTTTAGATTAAGAAACCCAAAAATTGTCACATAAGATCCATCTGCAACCCTAGCTTTAAGGGTTTTAGTTTATAATAAAAGAAAGAGAAAAGGAAAGAATAATAAAATCATTAGTAAGAGAAGCCATGGACTCCTTCTTTAAGCTGTTTGATTGGTTGCACCTTCTTCCCCAAACTCTCCTATCCTTTGATCCTTAGATTGCTCTTTAATATTTTGTGTTGTTTTTTAAGTTGTTGGGTGATTCTAGAAGCCCTAATTTATAGGGAATGGGAGTTTGCCTTTTTAAATAATGCTCAAAAGGTTTGTCCAAAGTAAGAAGTTTGGGGGATAGAAAAAGGAAAAGTTTGAAGGGAGAGAAAATGTTGCAATTTGGCAGGACTTGGAATGCACAACCATGTGCTCAGGATGCATGACTATACTGCTCTGTGATTCTAAAATAGTGTGCGAAGATACCATGATGCATGATTATGTCGTTTGGCCATTCATTTCAACTTCCTTCTATTTTATTTTGCTTGAATAAGACACAACCATGTGTTAGGAATCATGGCCATGTGATACCTTAATCTTTCCTCCTCCTTTAGCTTTAAGATGACACATAGTTGTGCACTTGTGAAGTATGGTCATATTGTTCATATCCTATTTAATTTAAGTTGTTTTTCATCATTCCAAACCTATAAAACATTAAATACCATGTATTAGGTCTAATTATATGCAAAATTAAATCAACAATACATGGATTCAAAGAGGAATTAAGTTATACATATGCAAATTATGGTACTAAACAATATAGTATCCTTAAGTTAAGCATGACATGAACTATAAAACATATTTATCATGTAAAACATAAATAAATAAGAAACTATTCTCTTATAAGTCAACTAGCATAACACTTATTAGATAGTCATAAATTTTCATTATTTATGACAATTTTTTATCTATTATAACCCATGATAAATTTTTTTATTGTTTAAGAAGGAAATTGAATGAAAATTGTTCAAAAAAGTCACTAACTTGACCTTGCAACACTTTGCAAGTTTTTCATGGTTTAATATTTGCCAAACTCTCACTTATCCTTATCTTAGGTGCCTATAAAGACATTAAATTGTATATTAGTATCATATACTAACTAAGGGGATAATAATTTGATCATATCAAAGTATACCCAAAGATGAAGC
This sequence comes from Omphalea diandra, assembly GCA_949677035.1. Lineage (NCBI taxonomy): Eukaryota > Viridiplantae > Streptophyta > Magnoliopsida > Malpighiales > Euphorbiaceae > Omphalea > Omphalea diandra. The sequence continues at coordinate 8,737 of CATIWR010195081.1, forward strand.
TTTATTAGCCTTCTCTATCTTCATGGTCTTAAGATAATCTTCATAATTTTTTCCCTAATAATGACCTTATTTGCCACAATGATGGGACAAACCTATAGGTTTCTCTATATAGCAAATAGGGGCAATCTGCTTTATTTTTTTTTGTCTACTTATCCTTTTTGTTTTTCTTCTTAGTTTTAGAACTATTCTTAGCCTTAAAAGGAGCAGTCATGAGGTTTAATGACTTACCCTTATTTAGTGAACTTTTAACAACAGTATGCATTTTTAACAATTTAGGGAAGGTTGTCTCTAAATTGTTCATGTTAAATTTCATTATGAATTATGAAAAGTTAAAAGGTAGGGACTGCAATACTAAGTCAATACTTAGCTCATGATCTATGATGAAGCCCAACTACTCTAATTTCTTGATACAACTAATCATTTTCATCGCATGTTCATTAACCATTGATAACTCATGCATCTTTCAACTAAATAAAAGTTTAGATGTCTTAAGCCTCCAACCTTGTGCATTAAATAACTCCTTAAGATGCACGATGATGGTACGTGCATTCACGCTCTTATGTTATCTTTGCATATCAGAAGACAAACTTGCAAGCATTACTATAGCTTGCTCATCATCATGTATATAATGATTGTATAGTTTCTCGATCTCAATAGGATCTTTAATAGTAGGGACAGGTGGCAATACTTCTTAAAAACATAATATCTTTTATCTTACCTTAAAATAATTCTCAAATTATGGTACCAATTAAGGAAGTCTAATCTAGTGAGCTTATTAACGTCAAGTATGCTATAGAGACTTCAGTTGTTACTTATTTTACCTAACATATAAAATCATCTTAGAATAAGTTTCATGCATACATAAGATATACCAATTTAAATAAGGTATAATTTTAATTTAAGTTGGTTCCTCAATAATTTTATTTGACATAATAACCTTCACTAGCAAATGAGAACTTAAGTGCATAGAATTCTTAGTAGGCTAGGATCCTATTAAGTTTTATTCAACTAAGAGTTTGCCCTCAAGTCTAATAAACCTTGAAGTTAGATCTTTATCAATCACATCACATATGACTCCTAGATTGATTAGGTGGCAACTCTTTGCCAAAACACATCATATTTGTTTATACTAACCATGCCTCCAATTCCTATATAGTTAATGGTTTGCCCATCTCAATCATATTTAATTATCTAAGTAAAAGCCATTAGTTGTAGCACAAAGCATATCCATTTTTAAGGGTTATCACAGGTTTGCCACATCGACTTCTAATAAAATTGACTTTAGGTTTTTATGCTATGGCCATGGAAGGTTTGTGTTGGACCAAGGTAGGTAACCCAAGTCTTAAACCTCTTTTAATCTTGAGAAATGAGATTGATCATGTCTAATATTTCAAATTAGTGTTATTTTGCAGCCTTTAGTTTTTATCTAAGTTGAAAGTTGGATGTAGCTCAAAAATCTTCAAGTATGAAAAGTGACTTCTAAAATGCGACCGCTACTTTGGATTCACAACCGCTATTTGTGAAGAAGAATTGCTATAAAGCAGACAGGTGAAATCGCGGAGCTATTCTCGACCGCGATTCATCCAAATGAATGAGTCCCAAATTGACAGATGAAATCACGGTGTGTGTCGTACCCTAGTCGTGACCGCGAATTTTGAAGTGACTCAAAAGGGAAGCAAGTCCACAATCACAGTATGACAAGTGTCTTAGCATACCGTTGGAAGTCAAATTTTACAGAGGCATCTTGTTGGTAGTGACCGCGAATCATAAAGAAGAAGATGACCATCTTCGGCAGACGAATTTGCATCCTTCTGTCGCGGCCTATACAAGAATGATTGCGACTACAGCTTATGAAAACAGGTGAAAGGCAACGTCTATATTTTTCTGGTGAACTAATCAAAAGCTACCATGTGGACTAGCTGTTAGAAACAAATGAGATTTTCCTTCAGAAATTTGGATTTCGGGATCGCTAATGAGTAATAGCAACCGTGAGTTGAGACTGTCAAGCATTTAATGCAGAATCTGTCAAGCATGTCTCAAAGATTTTGTGAACTATGTTCTGTAACATCTCTTTGGTGAAGTTTGGGTATAAATACTCCACCAAACAGTTATGAATAAGGTTACTAAGAAATTTATTACAAGTAATTATAGCTCTCAATCTTTGCTACTCATTTTCTTTAATTTTCTTTTTGAAATTATAAGTGTTAGGTGTGAGCATTAAACACCAAGTTGTAAGGTTGTAGTGTTAGCCTATAAAAACACTTCAAGAAAGGTTTTAGTGTGAGCCTAGTGAAACACTTGAGTGAGGTTATGTGTTAGCCTAAAAACACATTATTGTAAGGTTGTGTATGAGCCATCAAAACATAAGTTGTACAAGTTGGGTGTGAGCTTGAAAACACCTTGAGATAATGAAATACTTAATTGGTAATTTGGGAGTGGACGTAGGGTCGATTATACCCAAATCACTATAAATCGTTGTCTCTATTCTACTCATTCTTCTTCCCCTCTTATTTGTCTTTGAAATTTTTATACACCAATTCAATCCCCTTTCTTGGTGCCAAGGGATAACAAGTGGTATCAGAGCAAGGTTTTCACAAATCAAACCTTCATTGTGTGAAACAAGATCATGGCACAAATAAGCAATCTACTCACACCTAAGACCATATTTTGATGGAACCGACTATACTCATTAGAAGAATAGGATGGAGATCTATCTTAACATAGATGTGGTGGACCTTTGGGACGTGGTAATTAAGGAATGGAAGCCTCCTACCAAAGTTATGGATGGCAATAAAGAATTAATCCCAAGGGATGAATGGGTTGACGCTCACCAGAACTCAAATGGCAAGAACAAGAGGGCAATGGCCATTCTCCTAAGCTCACCCTCTAAAAAAGAGATTGGGAGAGTGCAACATTTGTCAAACCGCACATGCCATATGGAAGACTCTAGTGAATTATCATAAAGGCACAACTCTAGTGAAGTCAAGTCGTTTGGAGATGTATATCACCGAATGGGAACTCTTCATGATGAAGGACAACAAGAACATCACGGAAATGACCAACCGACTCTTGTCCATTGTCACAAATATGAAGAAGTTTGGAAGAGCACTCACAAATTATAAGGTAAACACTAAAATCCTTAAAACTCTTCCACTTGATGAATTTAAGGCTAAGGTGTGCAGTATTCAATAGTCCAATATGGAGATTAGAAAGGTCCCAACCGATATGCTCATTGGCAAGCTCTTGACTCATGAGTTGGCTATTCAAAAAGATGAGCAAATGAAGAAGTTAAGGGGCTGAGGTGAAAAACCAAAAAATAGAACCATGGGTCTCAAAGCTTCAATAAGAAAGAAAGAAGTAGACATCTCCTCAAGTGAAGAGGATAGTGATAAAGAAGGAGAAGAGCTAGCCATGCTCTCAAGGAGAACCAATGAGTTGATAAGGAGAAGAAAAGAAAGAAGAGTCTTCAAGAAATCTACCCAAAGTCCAAAAGAAAGAACAAATGATGTCACATGCTATGAATATGGCAAACAAGGGCACATGAAGCATGAATGTCCGAAGATAAAGAAGAAGAAGAGATGAGACAAAGAAAAGAAGAAAAGCTTCTCCACCACTTAGGATGATGACTCAAGTGAAGATGAGGAAGAAGAATATAAGGCCAACATATGTTTCATGGCGCTGGGGAACTCTTCACAAGAGGTAAGTACATCTTTCCACTCCAATTCTAATTATGAGGTAGATGATATAGATGAAGAGCTTTTAGAAGCTCTAACTATGAGGTGTGACAAGTATAAGTCACAAGCTAAAAGCTATAAAAAGAAGTGCTCTGAACTAGAAGATGAGTACAAGTCTCTAAATGAGCTTGTAAATGAATTGAGGACTTCTGATGAATAACTCAAAAAATCTGTTGAAAAATTATCTATATCATCTTCTTCCTCAACCTTACTTAGAAAGGAGAATGACTCTCTTAAAGGAGAAGTCATTGAGCTTAGAAAGTCAATCTCTAAATTCCATAAAGGAAAAGAGGCTTTAGACACTCTTATTGTGTCACAAAGACCACCTTTAATTAGGCATGGTCTAGGTTTTAATGGAGCTTCATCATCTTCTATAACTACATTTGTTAGAGCTTCACAACCTCAAACCTAAAGCATTGAGGTGATTGGGAAGAAAAGTGCTCCTAGCACTAAGCCTCCTAAGCCTAAAGGCAAAGGGAAGGCTCCTTAAGGCTCTAGAGCTAAGACTCAAAGAGCTAATCATGCTTATATGTATAACAAAAAGCATAATCATCCTCATAGAAAATCCTCTACCTCTACTCATCATACGTGTCCATGCATGCATTCATATGACCATGGTATGAGAAAGCTTCCTACTCATACTAAATTCATGCATAGGAAAAAGACTAACAAGTCTAATCTCCAATGCCACTATTGCATGAAATATGGGCATATCAGCATGTATTGCTTTACTAAGAATGCTCACCTCTAGCTAGAGGACCCTTCAATCACTAACCTCCTAGGACCCAAGTATGCTTGGGTATCAAAGAAAAAGTGATTGTCTCTTATTTTGTAGGGAAATGTGATTACCACCAAAGCAAGTAATTGGCATGTGGATAGTGATTGCTCAAAGCATATGACCGAAAATAGAAGACTATTCACATCACTTAAAGAGTAAGAAGGTAGAGATGTCACATTTGGTAACAATGCCAAGGGTAAGGTAATTGGCATTGGTACCATAGGTAAGGATGGTTGTTCATTAATTGATAATGTCTTATTAGTTAGTGACTTACAACATAATTTGTTGAGTATAAGTCAATTATGTGACAAAGGTAATAAGGTCACCTTTGATCCTAGGGAATGTTGAGTCACCACTTTGGTGGATGATGAGGTTATTTTCAAGGGTGAAAGGAAAGGCAATACCTATTCAATTGACTTAGACAATTTGGCTAACTAATCTTTCAAGTGTCTCATGTCTTTAAGGAATGAAGCTTGGTTATGGCATAGAAGGCTTGGACATGCAAGCATGGATCTTCTTCAAAGCCTATCAAAAGGAAAGCTAGTAGAGGGACTTCCCAAGCTAAAATTAACTAAAGATAAGACATGTGGCCCATGCTAAATGGGGAAGCAACATCAAGCCTTCCACAAAGCAAAAAATGTTGTAAGTAATCTAGACCATTTCAATTTATTCACATGGACTTGATAGGACCTACTAGGAGTGCTAGCTTAGGTGGAAAGCATTATGCACTAGTCCTTGTAGATGACTGCTCTAGGTTTACTTGGGTATCTTTTCTAGCTCAAAAGAATGATTCTTTTGATGCTTTTAAAAGCGTTGCAAAAAGAGTTTCAAATGAAAAAGGTTACTTCATAACTTCTATTAGAAGTGACCATGGAAAAGAATTTCAAAATGCATCATTTGAAAATTATTGTTTGGAGAATGCAATTTTTCATAATTTTTCAACTCCTAAAACACCTCAATAAAATGGTGTTGTAGAGAGGAAAAATAGGACTTTGGTAGAGATGGCTAGGACAATGCTCAATGAGTATTCATTACCTAATTACTTTTGGGCTGAAGCCATTAATATCTCATGTTATATTGCAAATAAAGTTTTTAAAAGGCCCATTCTCAATAAAACCTCTTATGAACTATGGAATGGTATAAAACCCAAGATCTCATATCTAAGAGTATTTGGATGTAAGTGCTATATTTTGAATACTAAGGATAATCTTGGGAAATTTGATTCCAAAGCTAATGAAGGAATCTTTTTAGGCTATTCCACCTTAAACAAGGCATATAGAGTATTCAATCAAAGTTTTATGGTAGTTGAAGAGTCTATGAATGTTGTTTTTGATGAATCTAGTAAACTTGATCTTGGGAAAGGTGCTTTTGTTGATAATCTTATAGGTGATCTTGAAAAGATGGAGTTAGAAGATACTACAAAAAGATATGATAAAGAAGAAGGTGACTCATAAGGAATGGATGAGGAACCACAACTTCAACAAGAGGATGAACCAAGGAAAGAACTACCCAAAGATTGGAGATTCTCTAAGTATCACCTTAAGGACTTAATCATTGGTGATACATCAAAGGGTGTAAGTACTAAATCTCAATTACATCATTTATATAATAATCTTGCATTTGTTTCTCAATTAGAGCTAAAATCAATTGATGAGGCCATTGAAGATGAAAGTTGGGTACTTGCTATACAAGAAGAACTCAACCAATTTGAGGGAAACAAAGTATGGGAACTTGTCCCTAGGCCTAAAAATCACCCAATTATAGGTAGTAAGTGGGTGTTTAGGAACAAATTAGATGAGCAAGGTGTCATCACTGGAGACAAGGCTAGATTGGTTGTTAAGGGATACAACCAAGAGGAAGGCATAGACTATGATGAAACCTTTGCCCCCATAGCAAGATTAGAGGCCATTAGGATTCTCTTAGCATTTATATGTCATATGAACTTTAGACTATTCCAAATGGATGGTAAGAATGCTTTTTTAAATGACATTATTAAGGAGGAAGTTTATGTTGAACAAGCTCCCAGTTTTGAATCACATTGTTTTCTAAACCATGTTTTCAAACTAAACAAAGCCT
>CATIWR010195089.1:0-59645 GCA_949677035.1 Omphalea diandra
ATTACACGATCATTAAGTTGATTGAATGATTCTACGTCAACAACATGTCTAAAATTTTGGGATCGACTGCCAAACATAATAAAAAAAATTCTTAAAGTGACGTGGCGGTTTAGAGGTTGCCACATCGATTTCATCAGACCGAATTATTCATTTGAACAGTGATAAAATCGACCAATTTAACCGAAAAATTTGTATAAATTACTTCGAATTTTATCTAAATATAGATTTTGACTTTGACCCAAATACTAACACTGACTAATAAATAAAAAACTATTCATAACATGCGTCATTAATCTATTAATTGCAAACAATCATTTCTAAATGTGCGCTTCTCAAAAAATAGAAATCATGCCTAATTAAAAATATTAACATCAAATTTAACTCACTTATGATTAAAGCTAGTTACTAATCAATATAATCAGGTACTAATATTATTTTAAAGATATACATTTTATTCAATATAAAACTATAATTTTTTAATTTATTATATTAGATCCTTTAGTAAAAATTCAAGATTTTTTTTGTTAATCAATAATATAAACATAAGAAAATTAGATAAAATATGTTTCTTGTGTTTCCTTTCATCTATAGTTCGAACCCTTTGATCCTGAATTTCATATCTTAAGTTTGAGATTAATTTAATTTTATTGTTATCCTAGTGAGTACTTAATTATCATTATAGTTAATTTAATTAATTTTATTGTTATCCTAGTGAGTACTTAATTATTATAGGTTTTCTTAATTGTTTTAAAGTTGAAAAAAGATAAAATTAGTAACATTAGTATTATGGATTTTTAAAATAATTTTAACAAATCATCTAATAGTATATTCAAATAAATGAAAGAGACTACTTCACATGACAATAAAAAATGAAGAGTAATTAATTAAATCTGAAAAATCATAGGAAATCATAGTAAATGAAAATTCAATAAAAATATAATAATATAGCATAATAAATATGAAAAATTAAATTATAAGATATTAAAATATGAAATAATTTAATTAATATGTTAATCACAAAAGATTAATAATAATTAATCCAAGAATTATAGTTTTTGCAATCAAACATAAAAGATAAATTCAACAACTAATAGTCTATATTACATTTTTATATACAATCATTAAGTTATTAATTCAGTGTTTTTGTAATCGGTTCAGTTCAACTATTTAATTAATAAATACAAATTTTAAAATATCATTAAAATATAAAAAATAAAAATATATTTATAATAATTAAAAATAAAAATAATTTAAAAATTGATTCAAAACTAACTAAACTAGTCAACAACTGAATTTTCATTGATCCAATCAACTAATCTAATTCATTTTCTAAAACACCAAAGTAATTGAATTTCAATTTTTCCATGCGATCTAAAGGGTGCATCCATATATCATTGTGGTAGATTGAAAAAATTAATTATTTTAGGTACTAATCCTAAAAGGCAAATTAATCTTTTTGTATATGAAATAATCAATTAACCAAGCAATCAACTTATATAATTAATTATTTTTCAAATTTTATTTAATATAAAATCTTACAATTGTTAAATTAAAAATTATTTGATATAAGAGTTTACCAATTGTCAAGTTAATATTTTTGTCATATACGTAATAGAATATATATTAATTTATCATTTGAAGTACCTAATAAAAATAACTATAATAGAAATAAAAATTATTAAAAGAAATTATAAATAGATAATTAAAACATAATATTAAAACAAAATTTTTACATATTATTTATCTAAAAAATAAATATTATTTATTCATCATATATTGTATAATAAAATTTAAATTTTATTAATATTTAATTATATTTTAAATAATACATTCAATGTAGTTGCATAACACAAGTATTGTTGACCAGTTAATATATAAAATTTTGATTTCAAAAATTATATTATTTCATTTACTTTTTCAAATTGCGTTATAATCTTTAAAATTTAATAAACTATCTGTTTGATTTAGTGTTTACTCACTAATATTTAGCAACTAAACATACAAATGCTGAAAATAAGTATTTGATAAATATTAGTATTTAGTATTTTAATTTAAATATTATCATTTAACGTTTAGAAAATATAACTGAATGCTAAAAATTAGTCTTTTCAAAGTTTGAAAAATTGGATTTAAATATCTTTGGTCAATATCAACTTTATATTTATCATTATTTAATATTATATTAATTTATTTTTTATATAAAATTAATTAAACTACAAAAATAATTATATTTTTTTATTCTTAATTGTCAAATTATCAAATATTTTTATTCATTAATAACTTGTAAATAATTAATTATAGACTATTGATCATTCACTGCTCATTATTGATTGCTTACTTTTAAATGTTATCTTAAATTAAATAGGTCCATAATTAAAAATTAAGACAAAAACAATAATTTTAATATAATATAAATTCCATATTAAAATTTAACTTTAAAATTGAAAAATCAGAAAAAGACATTATTTCATAATAAATTAATATGTAAACTTTTAATATAATATACATTTTATATTCAATTTATAATAAAACAAAATCAAGATTTTTTTGGTTATACCATAATGGGGTTGGGGAAAGATGAACGATACAATTAACTGAGCCAAGTTTGGGTGTAAATCGAGACCAATATATCTGCAGCCGCGCAGGATTGAGAACTAACTAGGTTATCAATTAAGAAGAAAAATTATGTATGGGGAGTATTCGGAATCTTTGGATAGCAAACGCAACCGCAATAACGTCCTTAATGCCAAAAACGAACGCACTGTGTTTGGAAATTGGAATACATCCATTGTCGCTAATACCTCCAGAGTAACCTTTCTACTACATACACCACCACTTCCTCACTACAAACTCAAACAAGAAGCTACTAAGAAGCTCCCTGTTTTGTTTCCTGTCCTTTCCTCGAACCTCACCCCCAGAACCCCACCAATATTCTTTCCCGCCATTCTTATATCTCCTCCTCCTATTTGTTTTCTCAAATCACCACAACCCTTATCTTTCACGCCTTCACCTTCTGCCCACTATGGTACACCTCCAATTTCGTACCATTTTCAATTCACTTTCCTTCTCTGTTTTCCTTTTCCTATTGTATAATAACCACAAGAATTCTTTTTCCCGGAGCTTAAGAGGCAGGATTATTTCTGAAATTAACGTTTCTAATTATGTTACCGATACCAGCATTATCCCACGCCATGATCCCAAATTATGTGCTGGATTATATGAGCACAAGGATTATAGTGATTACTGTGCTTATTTAATGGACCATCCTGAGTGCACTTCAGGTGGGTTTTTCAATTACATAAGGTTTTTCTATTGTGACTGCAAGAAAGTTACTTTCTTGGGGTCTTTCGTGTTGGTCATTTGGTTGCTTGCTCTGTTTTATCTCTTAGGCAATACTGCAGCCGATTATTTTTGTTGTTCTTTGGAGAAGCTATCGTATTTGTTGAATCTGCCGCCTACTGTTGCTGGTGTTTCTTTGCTGCCATTAGGGAATGGGGCACCTGATGTGTTTGCTAGTATTGCTGCTTTTGTTGGTAAGGATGCTGGTGAAGTGGGTTTAAATAGTGTGTTGGGTGGTGCTGTTTTTGTTACTTGTGTTGTTGTTGGCGTTGTTTCGATTTGTGTGGCAGAGAAGCGGGTTCAGATTGATAGGGTTTGTTTTGTTAGAGATGTATGTTTCTTTTTGTTTGCTGTTGTCTCGCTTGCGATTGTTTTGATTGTTGGTAAGGTGACTACTGGGGGTGCAATAGCATTTGTTTCTATTTATTTGGTTTATGCATTTGCTGTTGCTGCTAATGAGATTTTTAAGAAATATGCTTGGAGATTGGGACTGGATTGTGTAACACCATTGCTTCCTGTTAATGGGAGTGTCTCTTGTAATGAAAGTGAGGAGGATGAATCTGTTTATGGTTCACCGCTGGAATCTGACTCTAAAAGTGAAGTTCCCCATCTCCAAGGTAAATTATCCCATTGGATGTGGGCTTCAAACGTGGCAATTTATTCAAGTAAGGACTTGAAGGTGAGTCCAGATAGCCCAAAATCCGTGTGGGGTTGGAATGAGGAGGAAACAGTGAATGGTCATTGTTCATGCTCTTGTGCAAAATTGTTTTCCTTGCTGGAGATGCCATTGACACTCCTGAGAAGATTGACAATTCCTATTGTTGAGGAGGAACGATGGTCAAAAGGGTATGGTGTTGCCAGTGCTACATTGGCACCCATTATGTTGGTGCTTTTATGGAATACCAAAGAGGATGTAAGCATATTGAATCGAGAAATTTCATATTTCCTTGGTGTTGCTTCTGGTGGTGTCCTTGGTGTTCTTGCATATCTACACACTAGAGCTGATGAGCCACCACGAACGTTCCTATTTCCATGGGTTTTTGGAGGGTTTTTTATGAGTATTATCTGGTTCTACATTGTTGCAAATGAGCTTGTTGCTTTGCTTGTGGCACTAGGAGTAATATTTGGAATTAATCCATCATTCCTTGGTTTAACTGTATTGGCATGGGGAAACTCGATGGGTGATTTGATGTCAAATGTTGCACTAGCAATGAATGGTAGGGATAGTGTGCAAATTGCAATGTCAGGATGCTATGCAGGCCCTATGTTCAACACACTTATTGGCTTGGGACTCTCAATGCTTCTTACAGCCTGGTCTAGGAGACCTAATTCCTTCAAAGTTCCCAAAGATAGTAGTTTGTTTTATACAATGGGATTTCTTATTTCAGGGCTTATTTGGTCGCTCATTGTGTTACCGCGGAATGACATGCGCCCTAGTAAGATGTTAGGAGTTGGCCTCATAACAATCTACTTCTTGTTTCTAATTTTCAGGGTAAGCATGTATATGAGTTCTGTTTCAATGGCGGGATTGTATTGAATTTTGTAGTGTTACTAGCAAGTTGAAATTTTGATATTCTTTAACCCATCAATTAATAACTTTTGATCTCGCCCAGTTCATTCCCTGTTTTGTATTTGATGAACTGTTTGTGATATCGTGTGATACATTCAGTTAGGATGGCAATGCAAATGTCAGGAATCCTGTGTCCTAGCAATATTAAGTACGGCGAGAATGTATGTCTGGTTTCATGTTAACGAAATTGTAGATTCAGCTCTTCCATTTGTGATCGGTTGATTGTGCTTTTTGTCTTTGGCTTTGAGGCTAGTTTGAACATTGCGAGTCTTTTGGTGCCAATTTTAACAGATCTATTGGTGTACATACCTTCAACTTTCACTATGACATAGTCTGACAGAATATGCCATAAGACTCAATTAAGAGTCCGTTTGGCATTGTGTTTTCCAAATCTGTTTTTCAGTTTTTTTTTAAAAAAAAAACTCTTTTCCAAAATTACTTTTCAAAAGAAATATGTAAATTGATGTTCTTCTCAGAAGCAGGTTTGATAAATGCTGCTTATAAAAAAAAACAATCAATTAAATCACAAAATTTTCTAAACTTATTTTTTTAACACCCAACAGTAATCCCAGATGGACTTAAGTTGTTTCCCATGCATCCAAGTTTAACTTGTTAAAATGGTCTGGAAATGATATTTACAACGTGAATCGGGAGCAGATAGGATAGGACTATCAGTGTTTTCTATTATATTCCTTTCAAGAAGGAGAAATGGTGTTATCTACTGTAATTATCTGCCCTTGCGCTCTTGCTCCGAAATGGCAACAAAACAACTGTAGATTGGCTTTCGTGCGCTTTTGGCATCAGGTATTAAAGCTTTGAGAATTGCTTTGGAATGTTGGTCTTCTGCTTACTCACTTTCTTGTCCTAAAGATTATTATTTTGTGATTTGAAGATGTGATATTTTAATTATTACAATGACTCTTTTTGGTTTGATTTAATAAATATAGATATGGAGATGAACATTCTGGTCTGAGCCAGTAGCTAGTAAATTACTTAGACCCTTGCACATTTCATGTTCTGTTCTTCTAGTTTGTTTTTTCTTAAGCAAAGATGATGCACTCTAATGCATGGAAGTGAACTATGATGTTGGAAATGATCCTTCGCCTCTTCATATGATTTGTCAAAGAGTTACACCTTGCTTTCTGCATGGTCTAAGAACATCGTGTGATTGGATTCTTCATTATGATTGAAAGCATTTAGCTGCTGTCAACAGTGAATATGCACTGTGTCTAGGTTGCATCTTCTTTAACTTTACAGAAATTCTGTTAATAGTCATGCCCCAATGTAATTCTTTTGAGTTTCATGTGCAAGTTCCTTTTAACATTGGTAAATCTTTTTCTTTTCTTTTCTTGTTTTTTTAAGATTTGTAAATCTTCTATTTAAATAGAGAGGCTCTGTGTTCTTTACGTGAGAGATACATAACGTGAAGACTTTTTGAAGACTTGATCACGGAGAGATGAAATTTGAAATGTTTTTATCTAGCAAGCTAAGAGGCTACCCTGGACCCTTACCTGTTTTCATCCTCGGCTGGTATATGGTGCCTGCTAGTTTATGCAGAACATCTGAGTTGCCGAGGTGGAGATTAACGATTAATCGGCCATGGATTAAGGGTCCTCAAGCGGTAACAACCATATATATCTTCTCCTCTCTTTTTAAGTTTTTCCCGTCTTACCTGTGGATGACATATACATCGTGTGCTAGCATATGCTAACTTTTGCTGAGACATTTTGAAGTTGACTTTGAGGAACTCTGCAAGTGGGAAATATTTTACTACAATTGGTGGAAACCAATGTGGTATTCACTTTCATTCTCTAAAATGAACGGCAGTTCTTTTGCCTTTGCTCATCTCTCCTGTAAATCTTTGGCTCAGAGACATGAGATTATGAATTTCAACAGATGTGCTGTTATCTGGTGTGGAATTCATAATTTGGCTTAAATACGCGGAATTCATAATTTGATACTGTGGGTTCCCTTAGGATGATAAGATAATGAAAGCCACTAGCAAATTTATATGATGCTGGCCTTCTTGATCTTGCTTTGCACTTTGCAGGATTCCTATTCCACAATCTCATGTTAGTGCGCGGGTTCTATTTCCATAAGAAGGTAAAGGAAATAAAAAAAAAAAAAAGGTCCTAATCCTCACGGCCGTCCTTTCTGTCGGTTGATTTTTTGGGTAAAGTTGAGTTGTGTAGTTGGAGTCTCAGAACCAACTAAAATCATTGCTTCTTCTTCAGCACTAGCAGCAGGGGCCATATCTTTTCTAATCACCCTTTGGATGTTTCCGGCATCCTGCTCCACCCTCTCTACCTGTTCACTTCTGTCTCTATTCATCATGTGTACTGCCACGCGCCATGCCCACAACTGTTATGCAAGAAATTTTTTTTTAAAAAAAAAAAAGAGAGAAAAAAGAAAAAACTATAACAAAAAAAAGTGGGTAAAATTAATCATTTATATTTTTTATTCTTATAAAGAATGTGCCATTTCATCCATAATAAGTCATATACTAGTATTGATAACATAAAAATTTTGATCTAACAATATGATATAAATCTTCCAAATTGCTAATTAGGATTTTTTGTTCATTTATAATGTTAAAATCTTTTTAAATGAAAATCCTCATAAAAATAGATATTTACACTCTGAAAACTCATTCATCTTTTATCTAATAGCTCAAAATTTATGTTGTTTGCTACATTTGGGAGCAGATATCCTTTGTCCGTTCCTGTTTTGGGGATTTATTGCCCTTAATTGAAACTTTTGTGAGAATAATTAATTTAATATACCTTTAATTTATAAAAGCTTCAGTCTTACTTTTCTGGTGTTTAACAATGACGCTTTCCATGTCTATTCTTCCAGCTGGTAACTGTTGTGGGGTCATTATGGCATCTTTATGGCTTTTATTTCATGTTTCTTTGAACTTTTGTTCCTCACATCTTTTTTTTTTTTTTTTTTAAGAATTGCTCCTCATATCGTTAATATACTTACATTTTTATTTAAATAATAATAATAAAAATTTAATTTTAAGTAATTTATATTTATATTATATAATAATTAACTAATTATCCAGGCGACGTTCTAAGGGATTTGGGAAAGAAAAGCCAAAAAGTAGTAGGATTTCTTTATCCCCAACCCCAACCCCAACCCCAACTCCAAACTAAAACCTTTCACTCTCTAGCTCACCAAGATGATGCACATGACCTTATACTGGGGCATCAAAGTAACCCTCCTCTTCGATTCTTGGAAAACCGATTCATGGCTGAGTTATCTCCTCTCCCTCCTCGCCTGCTCTCTCTTCTCGGCCTTCTACCAATACATGGAAGATAGACGCATCCGTTTCAAAGCCCTCGCCATCGCCACCTCTCGCTCCCGCCTCTCGTCTCTCGACGCTCCTCTTTTGCTCAACAAATACCGTTTCGGTCCCGCAAGATTCGCTCCAGCTGTGCTTTTCGGAGTCAACTCCGCGATCGGTTATCTGTTGATGCTGGCGATCATGTCCTTCAACGGCGGCGTGTTCTTGGCTGTCGTTTTAGGGTTGTCGGTGGGGTATTTCTTCTTCAGAAGTGGAGAGGAGGAAGTGTTAGTGGTGGATGATCCATGCGCTTGTGCTTGATATATTTCCCACTCATAAGTTGTTTGGATGCAAATTTGTTGTTGATCGAATGGATGAATTTCTTATAAATCTTCGTTTTTTCAGATCTGAATCTTTTGATTTGCTCAGTTGGCTCGTTCTGTAGCAGTGAATACGATTGGTCTATGGTTTGGATTTTTGTTTTAAAAACAATTATGTTGTGGGTCATATCTTGCTTGTTCCAATAGAACTTTATCAGTTTCTCTCTTTCTATTTTAGGCTTCTGCCACTTCACAATTTCCTTTTCTGAAAAAAAAAAAATTATCATGGCATATATTCACATAGTTTAGCAGATTACAAGATTGAATTGGGTTTGAAGCTGATACAACTGATTAGTATATATTTTTTGTAAAAAAAAAAAAAACAGATGTGGCCGACGAGTGGATACAGATGGTGCAGAAGGCAACTAACTCAGCAGCTTGGTAAAGAGCTAACACTCAAAATAACCGAATATGTAGGGATGTTTGTTTTTTCTTTATGAAGATGGTTTTACTTTTTAGTTCATAAAACATAGTTTGTTCCAAAACTGATAAAAGATACAGATTATGTTTTTCTTACAATATTTTTACCTCACAGTTTTATAAAAGATATATGCTGTTAATAGAATAATTTCTGCTTTTATAAATTAAAAAAATAAATATATTTTAACTTTCATTAATAAATTTTATTTTTATAAATAAAAAGATAAATATATCATTAACTTTTTATAGTGTCTGTTTTAATATTTTTATTTAATAGTAAAAAATTATTTATTTAATTTTATTATCATTATTTATCTCTAATATATTACTTAACTTTTTAATGAAATTGTTATTATATTCATGATTAATATTGAATATAAATATTATTAAAAAGTTTAATTTATAAATTTTTTAATAAATGATTATATTTTTTTTAAAATTTAAAATATGAAATATATTTATTGAATTTTTTAAAATTTATATCTAATAATCATATTTACAAACAACAATCAACAACAATAATTTTACTAAACATGAAATGTCAATCAACTAACAACAACCAGCCATCAATAACAGTTAAACGAAACTCTACCAGTAACATCACATGCAACAACAACCACAGCTGCAAATGGCTACGTCAAAATTTAACTTCACCATCTTACGTGGCGGAAGAGTTTAGCCTGGTGTAGCCTGAGATCTGTGAGCACAAATATAGAATGAACAGATTTGGAGGCCTGAAACTCTTCCATATACACTTTAGCACGAAATAAAATTTCATTAGCAGAATAACATTGTTGTTCCAAAACCAACTTATTTCTTCATTTTCAAATCAAAGCTGCCACAAAGATGAAAATAAGGAATACTAGCTGATTATGTTCAGGATAAATATTCTGCAACTAACACTCAATTTGATACCAACAATTCATTGATGAATCACCACCATTAATCACTGAAGATTGCAACTCAAAAGGGGGAATTAAACCACACTTCCTTAGCAATATCGCAATAGAAGAAAATTAAATGTGATTTTTATAATCACCGCATGTAGCACAATTAAGAGATAGCTCGGAAAATCTTTCATGGATTTTAATAGCCACAGGAAAGCGTTTGAAGTATTAGTCTTCTTAAAAACACTTCAAGCTTTTTGGGAATGTGGCGGGAACAAATTTGTTTCCATAAAGCATGGCTAGAAGATCTAGCTACAGATGAATAATACAACTCATTATCGATGGACTGTTGCCACTAGCATGTAAGATAATAACCAGATTTAATCAAATATTGTCCAAATTGTGAAAAATGCCAAATCAAACTATAGTGTAAATAAACGGTAGGTATGGAGCCAACATCTTGATCTTCAAACACATCCTTAATCAAAGCAGAATTCCAGGGTAAAGATGAAGAGTCAAAAGTTGGGAAACTCACTACAGATTAAAAGGAGCAGTGGGTTTAACTCGAGGTTTAAAAGGACACGTTGTTGGCAACTAAGAATCATGTTTGTAAGCAACATTTGTTTCATTACCAATCTCCCATCGCGCTCCTTCAACTAATATCTGCCAACCAGTAAGGATGCTCTTTCCAATTCAAGAAGAATTACACTTTCAGCAAATTCATAAAAAAAAAAAAGTGTAGAATTAGGAAAATATTCATTTCAGAACACTTGCCAGTAAAGAATTAAGATATTTAAGAATTTTCCAACCTAACAGTACATGATTAAAGGAATGGAGATGACGATATTAGAGCTACCATTTCGCCGGTTGTTCCAAATAAAAGGATAACCATGGATGCCTAAATTCCGAAAAGAAATAGTAGAAAAATTGCCGTTATTAAATGGCGAAATTAAAAGAGAATGTATTTAGTCTAAACCAGATGCAAAAACAGGATGAAATTAATCATAAATTGTAGATTTTAACACTTTTGTTACATAATTACCAATGCCATTGAAGAATCAATGAAATGAGGTGCTATTATACATATTTGGCATTAAGGGAATCGGAGCGGATCAAACGTTTTTAAATGATGCTGGCTTGAGTCCGATTCAAATTGAACTTATACCCTACCCCTTACCAAATGTGAACGCAATTCAACACTCATGGCACCATTATGAAACCCAAACGCAATTCAACACTCATGGGATATTGAGAAAGTCATGCACCACTCTGATATCTCGTGCTGATAAATCTCTCAAATCCATACCATTTTCGAGCCCTTTAAATGATTGTTTGTGTATGTTTTGAAATTAAAAGGAGGAACCAAGTGTTGGGTCTGAATGGACCTAAACCATGATGCGGACTGATTTAGCAATCTTTAATTGCTTGCGCAGAAACCAAATTGGCCCTTTATCTCAATTCATTCATTCATCTTTCACTTACTGTTTTGGGTTTTCTTTTTTGATTTTGGTACATGTGAGCAGATTTTGTGCATTTTTATTAAAGGAGTGATTTCTAGTGTGGATTTTGATTGAAGGGATGATTTGTAGTCTTGGCAAACTGGGCAATATTGAATCGGATGGTTCTCAGAAACCAAGGGAGGAGCACTTGGGGTTGTTGACGTGTATGGTGAGGAGCCGCTGGGCATCGAGGACGGGGATGAATCGATGATGTTGGTTTCTTGCTTCGATTGAAGATGAGATTTGATATTTTTGGTTAATTTTGTTTCGATTGAAGACGATGTTCTACGAATGAGATTTATTTCAATTTTGATTGTGTTTCCATGACTCGGTTTAATGGCCTTGTTTCTGGGTTAATGAAAATCGGGTTGGGTTTGTGTGAGGATTGGTTTGTCTTTGCCGGTTGGAATGGATGATTGTTTTGATTTTTGAAAACGGGGTTGGTTGCTGGGTTCTTGGCAGATTGACTTCATTTTGATTTTTATTATTTTCCTGTTGGGTATTACTGTTAATGTGGACCTGGTGGTGTGTGGAGGTGGTGGTGGTGTGGTGTGTGGTTGGCCAAGGTAGAAACTGAAAATTAAAATGTAAATGAAGAGTAAAATAGACTTCTTATTTTCAATTAAGTAAAAAAATTTTAATATAATTTTGGAAAATGAGGAGTCAAATAGTATAATAGGGTAAAATAGAGGAGTGAGGAGTATTTAACGCTACTATCATAGTAAAAGGAGCCCGAAAAGGCATTGGTTCTGTTCACTACTCAAATCAAAGGGGCCAAGCCCAAAATCACAATTCGATTCACTCATCCCATTACCAAGCAAGACTTGCTCCGAGTAGGGTATTGAATGGAAGCAAGAAACAGTTGCCCTTTTGAGTAGGAAGAATTCCTTTACCTCCTGGCCCTGCCACTGTTGTTTCTTTAACACAGTTTTCTTTCTTGCCCTACAGTCTATATTGATAACTTTTGAGGTCTCTTCATGGTTTAAGTGCTGTATTGGCCCTGACAACTTCAGCGACGTGCTCTGTGTGCCGTGGCCTACTCTGCTCTCTTCAAAAAAGCCACTTGCACTCGTCGTGGCAATGCTATCACATCCTACAATTGATCTAATGACCATAGTGCCCTTTCTATATGAATTTTATTATTTATCCATAACTAGATTGTATAGTTTTTTTTTTTTACCAAAGAATAAAAATAATTAAAATGATAAAATTTCACAAGGAACATTTTAAAAATCTTGGGAATGATTTTATGTTTTTTTTAATAATGAACTTTCAATCAGAAATTTTTTTATTCAGATTATTTGTAATTTTTATTTCCATCAAAATAAAGGAAATATTATTTTATATTTAAATAAATTTTAAATATTTTTAATAATTTACATTGAGTCATTTGAATATATTCACGTATTGAATTAAGACTAAGTTAGATTTGAATAAAAAAATTTATATATTTGAATTATTGTGAATTTCCTTTCAAATTGGATTTGGATCAATTCAAATATTCACTTCTAAATATGTGTTTCTTTTTTTTTTTTTTTGGTAATCCATTAGTAGTGAGAATTTTTTCTCATCAATGTAAGTTTTTCTTGAGAATTTTATCCCATCAATAAAAAAATTTTCTCATTGATGCTAATAAAATAATTTATTATTTAATTTAACTAAAAATAAATTTAAAAAGGCAATAATTTAATCACATTCACGAAGAAACTTTCAAAGTATTTACAGTCTTTTTTAATTACAACAATATACCAAAGCATTTCTAGCTAGTTAAACCAAAAAGAAAAATAAGTGATTAATTAGCTTGACAAAGCTAACAATAACAACCATGATGTATCAGCCTAGATACATGGAATATGGCCCCCAATAATAATAATAATCTTCTGAATTAGTGAGGCGCATGCGGTTTCTGTCGTTGATGGGATCAACATCTGGTAGATTCACCATAGATGTAATCAAGAACGGCAATCACTCCAAAAACAAAAGCCTGATCAATGCCAGGCTTCACCACCACATGATATAGATCCTTGCTGCTCATCACCTCGTCTAACCTCACTCCAATCTTCCATTTAATTAATACCAAGAAGTTAATTAATTAAACATTTCCATGTCCTTAATTAATTTCAAATCATAAAATAAAATATTTTCAACAAAAGAAAAATAAGAACATCAATTAATAGTTTAGACTTTAGGAATCTCTTGACACACCCACAAACATATATATATTTACCTGAGCTACAATGTTGCCTGAGCAGTCAACAATGCTACAGTCTCTATCAGGGAAATAACCTTTGATCTCAAAGTTCCATTCTTTGTTGCTTTTTCTCGGCTCAGTGGAAATCCTGATTGCATTGTTTCTAACGAGAAATGAGTTTGGCTCCTTTATCCTGAACACCAGTTTTTGTGATCCTTCATAGTCAATATTGTAACCTTTCCATTTTCTGTAAATGCTTAGGGCCTCAACCATTCCTTCCTGCACAAAAAAGGCCAAAAGTCAAAAACATCGCGTCAGATCTATTTCTCAGCAGTCAATCCCTGAAGCTGGAAGAGTCAGCTTGGTGAATTAATTGGCCAGTTAATCTGTTACGAATCTCTCAGACAGTTAAAGCTATTCTACTAGCTCCTTGTATTAGTGAAATAGATTTTTCCATCGAATAAAATTTCTCTGTTTGTGATACTGTTAAAAATGGATAAATAAATCAAAATAAATATTTTATGTACATAACTGTGTTTGTCTTACTGCTTATATTATACTACAACAAGAATTCAAATCTTTTTTTTTTTTCAAGAATAAGAATTTAAATCTTAACAGTTCTCCAGTGTGCATGTTATTTGTTTTATTATTCTATATTCTTGAAAAATGACCAAACCTACATATAGAATATATCATCTTCACGTGGGATGCCAGCGAAATTGATTGGTAAGCAGTTGTCCATTTTTCATGCATAAATATACAACCATACTTACAGGTAGGGTATATATTCATGAATGATGAACTCGTGAGATTATATATGTATGTGGAATGAAAATATATATACCTTTCGATGGATGAGAAGCAAAGGGTATCCATCAGAATCGCGCAGAATGAGTTCCCCTCGTTTGCCAAGAACTCCACACCCATCAACTTTAAAAACGACATGCTGGCTGCAATCTGTGACTACAAATCCTCCTCCATTCACTACATGTGGCCTTTCCCTGACAACAAGTGCTACCTGAGAAGAGGCACAATATAATTTGCTTATAATGGGCATGGCGCCTGCATTTCTTGCACTCATCTCTACCTCTCTAGCTATAATTTTCTATAATGCAAACCCATCAATAATCTAATTTATACTGAATTAATTTCAAAGAATTCAAAGGTTTGGCAAGCCTTTTTGACAAGGAGATACGTGGAAGGTAGTAGAATATTGAGCATATACACCAAGGTTGCTTGTGAAGATGAAGAGCGTTAATTCACGCGCAAATTAATCATGAGACAGCGTGTACTTTCAAATAAAGAATTTCTCTTTTTTTTTTTTTTAAATAATGTCTCAAGGGGTTTTAAAACCTTATCACAGAAGTTTGTTTTTATAGCTAATAAAAATGGATTTTTATCTATATCTAATCTCACGAATTTATTAAAAATTATGTTTATACAATCTTCATCAGATTTGAATTCAAAACCACAGAAGAGAATTGTCTTGCTGGCTAAGCAACATGCATTAGTTGAATTATTTCTCCTTACCTAAGATTGATGCATGCATTACATGAAAGCAATTAAAGGGAAGCTTTTTCAAGAAAGTGCTTTGTGAACTTTTTGAAATTTTGGTTGCTTATTAACTTGAAAGCGAATCTTTCAAGCAGAAGCCTAATTGGCGTATGATTTTGCGCACAATTTCCTTCTGTAGGGTATCGGTATATCTCTTCGGGTCAAAGTTGTCAAAAGGGTATGTCTTCTTAAACCACACACTCTCTCTCTCTCTCTCTTTCTCTCTTTTTTAAACCATATTTGTAAAAGCATTATTACCATAATGTTAAACTGTTTTTTAGAAATTAGCGTATGGAAAAATACATTTAAATTCCATGCACAGTGAAAATATAATTTCATATGATTTCATTAAACTTAATATAGATAAATTTATTTAAGTTGATTTAAAAATATATATTAAAAAAATGATATATTGTGTAGCTAGATTACTTTTTACAAGACCCTTATTGCTCATGAAAAAGGTAATAAAAAAAATTACAATTCATAATAAACATCAAATATATAGTCTAGTTGAAAAACAATGATATTTACATAAAAACATATAATTATGTTGGCAGAGCAATAAAAATGGCACACTTTACTTGACAGTTATGTTAAATCATAAATATGCATTAATCTTATAGACATTAGTCTTTTAAATAAACTTAATCGTATGAATATAGATATTCAATCAATTTTTTCAATTAAAACTATCACACTATTGATTTTATAAAAAGATAATAATGACCTCATAAATAATATTTTTACAAAAGAATAATAAAATATTTTGATTAAAAAGACCATAATAAATATATAACACCAAAATCTGTAATAGTAAAAATAAATTTACACTTTTAAAAAACTATAATAAAATTAATTGATGACAGCCCAAATCAGTAAAAAAAGAAACAACGACAACAACCACCTTTCAAATGAAAAGTGAAAGAAGATATCACTTTTCACCATACAGAATTCATTCTGAATATGCTTTAATAGATTAAAACTAAGTTTACTAGTCTCAACTTTTTTCTTTTTGGGGAGACTTAAGCCATAAGTTCTACAAAATTTTCACGGTTCGTTGATCAAAGAGATGGAAATGACAAGAATAATTTGTTGGAAAGGGATCAATTACCATGTAGTAATGTCTCATTTGACAAAAAAAATTGATGCAAATGCATAAACGACTTGAAGATTTTTCCTAACATCCTAAACTATGGGCTAGAACATGAAACTTAGAAGCTTCTAGCTGGGCCACTAAATATTCCCAACCAGCTTGTTATAGGTAATTATATTTGGGGTGGTTTAATTCGTAAAAGAATTATTTTGAAATCAAAATAAATAGTCTATTCTGATTTTAATATTTAGTTCATCTAAAAATGCATTAAAATTAAAATAGTTTCTTCTAAATAGGAAAATTACTCATTTCTTCTTTTTTTGAAGAATAAAATTTTCATTTCCATGAAAATCAAATCAAACATATATTATTCGATCAATTTAATAAAATATTAATATTAAATTATATATAATAAATTATTGCATTAAATATTAAATAACATAAAATTTAAAATTCTAATAATAATGTAATAAATAATTGTGTTAAAATTTTTAATTAAAATATAAATAATATAATCATTCATTCTTAGCTATAATTTAATAGTATAGAAATTTTATATTTAGCTATTAATTTTAATATAATAAAAATAAATAAAAGAATTTAATCTAATTGTTATTTTTTAACAAATCAAACATCCATTAAAAAATGATTTCTTTTTTTATTTCACCTCAATTTTCGTTTTTATTTTAATTCCAAATTTTGAACCAAATGCAACCTTAATTATTTTTGATAAATTATCATTGCTTTATTTCAACTATTGGAAACAAGTAATTGATATATAAAAAATGTTTTCAATTAGAGATATTATCTATTTTTAAACCTTTACTAATAAGTTTTAGCTATTAAACTCAGCGATTTCAATGGATTTCACACATTCTCTTCCAAAAATTAGTTATTGCTCTTTTATATCCAAATCATGGAATGAAAGCAATTTTTTATTTAATTCCAACTCGTTTAAAAAAAACGACTCAAATTCGGTATGATTCATAGAAAAACCTAAAATGATCTAAATTTGAAATGATCTGAAAATTTTTTGGTCAAATGCAATCCAACTAACTTAACTTGCAGATCCACTTGATATTGACTTGACATACGAGTTAATCCAGATACTTAGATCAGATTTAAATTATTTAAATATTTAAAATTTAAAAATATTTTTTATTTCAAAAAATTTAAATTTATGAGTGATTTGACTTTATCATATATGAAATCTGAAAAATTACGTTAATTCCTTTTTATACCTTAATCTAATGACTCGACTCGATTGAAATCTGAAATAATTTGACTCATACTCATCTAAAAAAAATATAATCAGTAAATGATTTGACTCTTCTCATTTGCCACTTCTAAAATCATTTGTCCATCTACTAACTTTTTATATTTGAAAATAAAAAAATTATCATGGATATAATTAGTATCCTGAAATTTTAAAATTTATGAATATAAGGCTTTCACTATTATGCCAAATAACACAAATTCAACATCGATGCTGAATTTTCTAGTATTGATACATGTTAATGTAATATTCGCTCTATTTTTTAATAGATGTCATTTAAGATTTTTACACATATATTAAGGATTGTATTTAATAGGTGTTATTACATATAAAAAAAATTATGTTACCCTCAATTAATTATTTTTATAAATTATTGTGTACTCTAAAAAAATTATTATAAAAGAGAGAAAAGTTAGAGTTGAAAAAAATTAATTAATGTTTGTTAATAATTGTAAAACATCAAATATTATGGAATAAAATTTTTTTTCTAAAACAATATCTATTTTGGAACGGAATGAGTATATACGATAAAATATGAGTTATATAATTCTGTATTTTAGGTTAAATATCAAATGAATAATATTAAATATAATATAAAATATATTAAGATTTCAATTGTGAAAATTATACAATAAATTTAATATATAAATAATATATTAATTTATATGTTAAATATCATGAGTATATTTTATATAGAGCAAAATACAATTGATATTTTAATAAAAAATAAGATTTAATATAAAAATCATATTTTAAGTTATATTCTATAAGCTTTTTATTTTGTATTCAGCTATTACTAGTATTTAGTATAGGTGTAAAATTAAATAATATTCAGCACCATAGTTTTATCTTTAATGTAAAAGACTGATTTATATATATGACACATGAATGGGTATAAATTTTTTTTTAAAAGATAAGGTGTAGATATTGAAGCAAGAGTAATTATGAAATTATGAAAATTTTAGAATGAAAAATTTAAAGATAAGGTGTAGATATTGCTGAGTTTTTCTTTTGACTAATAACAAAAATTTAAAAGTTCTAGCATGAGAACTGAATAATATAACAGCAAAAAAATTTTAAAATTTTAATATATTGTATAAAAATAAAGAATGACTAAATTAATATGTTAAAATACAAGAATTTAGAGTAATTAATCTTAGAATATTTTATAAGAATAAATACTTTGACTTTCTTAGATTTCTTCATAGTATACTATTTATTTCTCTACTTTATATATTATGATAAAATATCTCTATCATTTCATTTCATTAGATTATTTAGTTTTTTCATCCACTTTTAACTCATTTTCGATAAATTAAAATAAAAAAGTCAATATATTAAATCTTTTCAATCTCAACCTCCAAACCGTCACTACCTCTATTTCATCCACAATCTCCTCCTCATTCACAAAACACCATAGCGATGGAATCAACCATCACTCTTCACAGATGCCACCACTACCCCATTTCTCAATAAATTATCATTTCTTTTAAATTGAAAACTCAAATCCCAAACTCAGAATTCAATCCCATTATCTAAGCAATAACTATCGATCTTAGTTCGGTTGACGTTTGGGTGATGCTGGCTTAGGAAATTATCATAGGTTAAAAGAGTGAATGGTGTGAAGACATTTAGATATTGAAATCATAAATACAACTCTATTCCAGCAGACTAAAATTTGAAGATGGGATTATCAATTGCAGAGCTATGGGAAAGAAATGAGAAGAAAGAAAAAACTCTCCTCGGCTCAGTAAACACCAACCTTCAAATTAAGCTTAATTGGCTTAGGTCTATGCTATAAGCAACTATAACCTATTTGATTAAAATTTTTGAATAAAAATCATAAATTGTGAATATTTCAATGGAAAAATACTATCTTAATTTAATACAATTGAATCAGAAAATATTTTAAAATAATATGTAAAAATGAATGACTAAACAATATAATGTGAGGAAGCACTCAACTCTATTTATATCAATATTTTTAAAACTGGACTGAATCAGCTGTTGAACTGGTAAAAATAAGAATCCGATCATTGACCTATTTGATTAGGTCCAATATAGTTTTCAAGATAATTTTTATATTTTTAATTATTATAAATATATTTATATATTTTTCTATTTTTATAATTATTTTGATAATGTTTTTGAATTTTATTTATTATTGAATCAATTAAATTGAATTAATAAGATTGATTAGATTAGTCAAACCGAAAACTAATTAGTTGATTAGTTCATTTACCGATCTAGTCAATATATATTATTAATTCCAGTTTTAAAATTAGTTTTGAACAATTATTTGTCATTTGTCAAACAATTATATATAATATTATCAATTGTTATTATTTTATATTATATTATATTATATTTTAAAAAACTATCATATTAAAAAGTTCTAAATCAAAAATTTTAATAATTAATTGTCATATAAAAAGACTTTCCAAATAAGAAATTAAAAAAGTTAAATAGTAAAAATTCTAAAAAAAATTAAACAGGAAATTGGAGAACTTTAAAAGGTAAAAATTTTAAACAACATTTAAACAAAAATTAGAAAAACTTAAAAAGTAATAATATTAAATAAGAAACTAAAATTCAAAATTTCAAGTATATAAAAACTAACAAAGAATATAATATATTGTTACTTCATACAAGTTTAACAGATTTTCTCTTAAAATTATGCTACACAAAATTGAAAATATGAATCAATAGATAATATTTTGTTATAATTATCTGATATATGTATATATAATTTGTAATTATCTATTAATTATATTTTTATTATGAAATACTTAATATTATTTATTTGACTGATTATCAGGAATTACTTCACTCGAATTTAAAAAATTTTCTCTTGAAATTGTACTACCTAAAATTGAATGTATAAATTAATAGATAATCTTTTGTTATAAATATCTCTCTATATAATTATAAATTTTGAGAAATTTATATTCTTCTTTTATTTACTTGATAATCATTTTTAATAAAATAATAATTAATCATTCAATTATTTATTTATTTATTTAATAAAATTAAATATTAATTTTATTTAAAATGTATTATTATAATCATCTTATGCAACGCAACGCGCGTGAATTTACAATTACTTTTAAAAACATTGTTTCGACATTGATGGTGAATTTATGCCATTTTTCACCCATTAATGAAAGCCCACACAATAAGGAGAGCAAAGAAAATTAGCAACACAGTTTCAAAATGACCACGTAAGATGTTATTTTCCACAGAAAACAGGAAACAAAAAAAAAAAGATTTTGACAATAAATCAAAATAAAACTATAAAAATTAATTAAAATGACGTGTATGTTTTGCAAGCATGCATGCGTTTCCAACTATACTATCTTTCCTTTTCTTGCATACGACAAAGTCCTATAATCGATCAATATATGGCATTATATTATTTATCCAAAAAATATTATTGACATTAATAAAGATGAAGAGACAAGTTCTATATAAAAAAATTCAATTTATGACAAACAACATAAAGCATCAATATTCATAAGCTAACACGTGTATATTTCTGAAAAATCATTTGTTAATTAATTAGGCTCACTATTGATATTAGTGCACTTCTATTTTTTGCATGATAAATTTGAATTTATTTTTTTGCATAATACATTTTTTTTTCTTTTTTGCATATTAATAAAGTGATTTTAACATTCTAACTTCGGAGTCCTCTCATAAAATATTACATTGGTATGGGATTGTCTATATATATATATATATATATATATAATTTTAATTTTAATTTTTAGAATTTTTTAGACAAAAACTTATTATTTATATGATCTAAAAAAATTTTTGAGCTAAAAATTTGGGATTTATCAAACTAACTATTTGAAATATAAATAATTAAAATTATTATATTAAATAATTGAATTAAAAAATAATTATATATATAATTTATTAAATAAAGTAAAAAATACAATATCTAACTATAATGAAAATAAATAATTATTAAAAGAAACTATAAAATTGGCAACTAAAAAATGGTTTTTTTTTATTATATATTTTATAAATAAATATTATTTTATTTAATTACATATTTAGTTTTAATTTTATTAATATTTATAAATATATTCTACAATAATTTATGAAATTATAGTTGTACAACAAGCTAATTATTAACTAATTAGTTACTATTTATATTATTTTAGGTATGATGATATTAACATAATCAAGTAATGGATTGATTTCACGGTATGAATTCAAGTTGAGTTAATGTATTAACTTTTCTTCTTAAAAAATGTATTTTTGTTTGAATTTATTTAAAGGTATTTAGTATTGTTGATAATCGTAACTGATAAAAAAATTTTATTTAAGAGTTAATGAATACATGTTTGGCAAATTATCTAAAGTAACAACTTATAATAATAGATAAAATTTTAATTAGTTGTGATTTTAATCTTTTTTGAGTATTTTCTAAACTATTGTAGTAATAATTAAAAAAGTTAAAATTATATTTACTCTATTATTATTTTTAAATTTTATTGTTCAACTACCAATTATGAATTATAATATTTTAATTATTTATATAAAAATAATTTATTTTAGATTAATATATAAAAGTAATTTATTTTATAATTATTTATATATAAAATAATTAGAGACCTATATATATATGTACATATATCATTATAGGAATTTTTAGTATGTGTTAATTATTTTAGAAAATAAAATGAATCATTCATTTATAAATAAAAGTAGATATTAATTGATAGATCAAGAAGTATAAAAGCTTAAAATTATTTTAAATAATAAAAATTCTCTTTAATATTTGCTAGTAAAATAGTTAGCTTTAGTATTGGTCAATTGACATTGATATAGTAAGCTGTAAATTGACCAATAGAAAATAATAAAGATATAGTTAGCTGTAGTATTGGTCAATTTACTTAGGTTAGGTAGCATATACCTGCAAATCACAGTCAAGAAGGAGGCACACTATTTTATAATGGAACTATGGTACAGGTAAGCAAACTATATTATATATTGGTATAAAATATTGTATTATTATCACACCATGCACCATCCTACCAATTACCTTCATTTTAAATTTTAAATGCTTCATTTTTTTTAATTATATTATATTTCCGTGATTTAATCATATTTAGGGTATCAAACACAAATTTGTCCATACTTAGAATCAGACCTATGTTTTCCCCAGATTACCATATTTCTGTGCTCGACCGGGCCAGGTAACGCCGCAAAGCATATGAACATGGGTCCAATTTGATCGATGCATGTAGATCATTCACAGCGTATTTAAGGACATCACAATTGAAAAAAATATTTAATTTGCGATATAAACCTGCAATTTAAATTTTAATCAATAAGATTGGAGCAAACTCATTTAACAACTAGTAGAATTTTTTTAAACAAAATTAAAATTACTATTACTTGAAATTGATATTGGAATAGTTCTTCAAATCATAATCAAAATATAAGAATCCAAATTTCATTTTGAAAAAGATTATTAAGAATTCTAAATTAATCACTAATAGAAATCTCATATTGAGTAAGAGTAGAAAACTTAATAGGTTTTTTTTAATAAATAATTATATTAATAAAGAATTTTGCACACATGATTCCAATAGATAGAGTTAATTAAATTGTGCCCAATAGAGTTATTGAATTTATTTGAGATATAGAATTTGTAATTTTATCTATTAAAAAATTACATCATTATTGACTAAATAAACAATCCCATAAACAAGTATGGGCATAGATGTATTAAGAGGTCAAATCAAATAAAATTTTTTATATTAATTTTCATTTTCATAAATATTTATATTTTGTTTGATGTGAAAATACTCAATTTCACAGAAGTAATTTCTTGAAAAATAATACTTTTTAAGAAGTTATTTCTTATAATATTTTAAATCAATTATCATTTAAAATATTAAAATTATTTTATAAAGAAGAGATTGGTGGAATTTTTTTTTTAAAAAAATATTGTGAGATTCTATAAATTAGAAATTTATAACAACTAAAAATTTAAAATTCCTAAGTAGTCTGATTTTAAGTATTAAATCAAGATTAAACATTGACTATTGTGATGATGTTTTTCTATATAAGGAGTCTTCCTCCCCATGCCACACTCATTACATGGGAATAGCATTCTCTAACTTTTAATGGCTCCGGAGAAAAATCATAGCACCAATTTTATGGTATCAGAGCTCGAAATCTATAATCAAAGAATCATTCAAATGCTTTACAAATGCTTAGCAAATGGTCAAATTGAGAGAATAGCTAAGGTCGTGGCATCTGATCTCCAATGGTGGTTCCATGGGCCACCAAACTGCAACCACATGATGCACATACTTACTGGCAAGTCATGGCAACTGGACACGTTCAAATTCAAGCCTCGAAGCATCAAGACCATCGGAGATCGTGGAGGGATGGAAGGGGCCGCAGGCATATTGGGTGCATGTATGGGTTGTCAAGGATGGAATAATTACTCAGTTTCGTGAGTACTTTAATACGTGGCTTACTGTGATTCGTCGAGTATCCGAAGATGGTAGTGATGCGTTTGGGCTGTGGGGAAGTGAACCTCGACAGCGTCTAAACCGTTGTCTGCCTGATCTTGTTTTGGCTATTTGAGGTGTGTAATTAATTATATATAGATATGGCCATTTGCACTGCCCACATAATTAGTAGTTAAATCTTAATGCAAATGTATTAATGATTTTATGGGATCAAATTCGAAAATTATTCGCAAGCTATTAGTATTATTTTTTGATATATACGACCTAGGTATCTGCCTATTAAGTATGGATTCCTTCGACGTAGAGAACCCACCATCATTAAGGGTATATTCGGTATTATAATTATCAGTAATTAATTTTAAAGTAAAGTTAAAAAATTCAATTTTCTAGTTGATTATATATTAGTATGAGTCTTGTAAAATAAAAATTGGTTTCAAAATAAGTAAAAGATTGTGAAGCAAAATTTGATTTTGATATAAAGTAATATTAAAAATTTTGCTAATAATTATTGAATTGGATTGATAATGATAATTAAATTATTTTTTATAAATATCTAAAAAATTATTATTTAATAAATCAAATAAAATTTTCACAATAACAATGTCAAACACGTGTGAATAAAAAGAATGGGAATAATGTAGAAATTTCAAATTGGAACTCTGATTAAGGTTGAATTTTTATTTTTTTTTTGTTAAATAAGCAAATGTATTTACTTACATCAATGGAGTTAAAAGAAATTCAATTATGCAAAGCAGGAAATTGAAAGATAAAATTAATTGGATTGAGAAGTTGGAGTAAAAACAAATCGAGATAACTAAAACTACTCAAAAAATATTTGAAATCGATTCAAAATTAATCGAATTGAGTTTGAGTTCGAACTATTCGAGTAATTGAATAAACAAAATTTGAACTTCAAAATACTCGACTCAAGAGACTCGCGAGTCTAATTAAGTTTAAACATATTTATAATATTATCAATCGAGTTTAATTGATTCATGTCTAATTGAGCTCATTCGAGTTTAAATTTCAATTTATAAAATTCACAAAAAAAATTATATAAATAAACGAGTTTAGACAGGTTGAGTTCGAGTACTCGAGTGTTTGACTGGTCTCAAATTTAAAAATTAAAATTCAATCAAACTCGAGTTCAAACCTAATAGGGCTAAACTCAACTTGGCTCGATTATACAAATGATATTTCCACCTTTTCTTTTTGTTTTTGCTTCGAATCAATCTTTTGGCTACACATAAACCAATAACCATTTACTTATTACCAATTCAATTTTATTGGCACATCTTCCCCCTTGATAATAAAACTGCTGCTAATCAGCAGAATGTAATCAAGCATGCATGACTGCAAGAATGCTCCAGAGTCTATACTACAAATCAATCAAAAAAATCTTAATTTTATTTAAATTTTATATCAATATAAAAAATTAGTCATATAAATATAAAAAGTGAATAAAGATTTTTAAAAAATAAAAAAATGATATTGATATTATACATTTAAAATTAAAATTGAATTTGATGTAATATAATAATAATAATAATTATTAATTTATTTTTGGATATTCAAAATATAAAAGTATAAATACAGAAAACAAGTAAAAAAAATATAATTTAATCAAAATGGTGAGTGCTAAATATGAAATTATACATTAAGACTTTATTTATTCAGCAAAAATAAATTTTCTATTGTAAAATATTTTATAATAAATGTATTTTAACAATTTAAAATATATTAAAATTATAATAAAATTAAAACTATAAATATTTTATATTTATACTATTTATTGTTTAATATGAGCAAAAATATATTAAAAATTTTATAAGTCTTATTAATCACCTAGAGTCACTAACAAGTGATGAGTGCCTACAGTTGATGATGATTAATAATAATAAGTATATTAATAAATATATATATTTATATGATTTATTTTTTATTTGAATAAATTAAATAAAATTCAAAAAATAACTTGCACTTTGAAAAAAGTCATTTTAAAAATAACTTAATTTTTATTGACTAAAAAATTTTTTACTGATTAATTTTTTGAAATGCACTAAGTATTAAAAAATATTTTCAAAAAATATTTTTTATGAAATAAATAAAACTTAAATTTATAAAAAAAACAAAATGTGCCTTAAAATGTGATAATACTACAAATATAGCACCTCGCTATACTTATCAGTGTCTTCAATAAATTAAAAGTTTTTCAGAATACAAGAACGAATATTTCATTAATAATTATCGTATAAATTAGCACTACTATTCTTAAAATTTCTAAAGTGAAACCACATTATGAATTAGTCTTATTACAACCCAATTAGGCTCTTGGTTCGATTCACTGAAAGCCCATGAATGCATCTTTTTTCCCCTTTGACTTGGCACTCCACAGGGACCCGCGGGCCAAAATCATCACCATAATGAAATAGAACTATGCATTGGCAAAAGATTAGTCATTAATTCATCCCATACGCATATTATGATTGTAAGATTTTATTATAATTTAATATTAAAATTATTTATTATAAAGTAGTGCGTATTTTTAAATTTTTACTTCAAAATATTTTAATAAAAATTTTCTATTATAATACAATTATGATTTTATTTTTAATTAATTTTTGTTATATTAAATTTAAAAGTGATATAATAATTAAAAATAATAAAATAAAATAATTATATGATATATAATAAAAATTATCTAGTACTTTTTTTTTAATGTTGAATATATATATATATATATATTAGAAACCACAATGATTAATGATTCCAATATAACGCCAATCCAAACAAGAAAATTTTGGAAATCTTTATCCTTCAGTTATTATTATTAATTATTCATATAAACATGTCATGTATGGGTAAATAAAACTTATTTTTAAATTTTAAAAATTGCTATTTATTGTAAAAAATTTAAATATATGACTATATTTAATAAGTCAATAAATTTACATGCCAGATTTAAATCAAATTAAGATTTATTCGGCTCCTCAACGATTTTGACATGTTAAATTAGACTCAATTCTAATTTTAAGCCTATAAATTCTAAAATTTTAAAAAATTTCTCAAAAAAGTCTAATCTAATTAACTGAGCGTGACTCTATCATACCCACTGTGTAAAAAACACTAACTTAGTATTTGGTTCAACTTTAATTTAAAATTCATTTTATCTGCAAATGAATCTTGATATTTAGATACTATAAAATAGAATAAAATTTATTTTACATGAAATAAAATTTGTATTTAATTTAAATGTAAAATTAAATAAAATATTTTATTTATAAAAATATCCTTATATTATTTTTTAAAAATTTATAAATATAAGAAAAAGAGGAAAAATTTTATAAATATAAAAAATATAAGAAAAAGAGGGGAGAGAGACAGATAGAGATAAAAAAAAGAAATAAGCCATAGGTAAAGAAAAAAGAAAAAGAAAAGTAAAAAATATTTTAGTTAAGAGTATCTTATTATAATGAAAAAACTTTATAATTTTAAAATTTATTTATAAATTTAATTAAATTTAATTTAGTATAATCAATTTTAATAATTTAATAAAATAAAATAAAATTTTATTTATTTATATTAAACATACAAAATGTGGATTTATAAATAAATTTTATAAATATTATCAAATTTATTTATACTAAATACAATATCATATTTAAAAACATAAAAGATTTAAGGGTGCATACGCGAGAAAAGATGAAATTAAAATGAGACATGTGGAGGCAATGCTAGATTGGTATGAATTATAATGTTTTTAAAATCAGATCGGTTAGTAAATCAGTTAGTTGGTTAGTTCGCAATTCAATCAGTCTGATTTTAATAATAAATAAAATTGAATAAATATTATTAAAATATCTTAAAATTTCTAAAAAATATTCAAAATTATATATAATTATAATAATTAAAAATAAAAAAGTAAAAAACTAGCCTGAGTTAAATTGTACCATTACCGATTCGATTTTTAATTTTTTTAGTTCAACCGATTGCTTGGACATGGTTTTTAAAACATTGATGGATTAGGGGAGATAAAGTGGTCTAAGGTGGATAGAAAGTGGAAGGAAAGGGAGGGTAGAGAATGCAGATATAGTACTTATTTGAGCTATTAATATATTTTTTTTTATTTTTAAGATTAATAGACTTAAAACTGAAATTGAGACTACTTAGAATGTTTAAAATAGTTAAGAAAAACATATATTTTGCTCTATATATTTTTATATTTTTAATTTATTTCTTATATTTTTATTTTCTATAAATTATTTCTCTATATTTTCATTTTTATTAAATTTCACTTATTACATTTTTATTTTTATAAATTATCTTCCTACACTTTTATTCTTATTAACATATTTCTTTATACTTTTATTTTACGTTTTATTAATAAGAGAAAAATATTAATAAAAACAAAAGTAAATAAAAATAATTTATATAAATAAAAATTTAAATAATAAACTCAATAAAAAAAGTACAATGAGATAATTTATAAAAATAAAAATATAATGGGCAAAACTTAAAAAAAATAAAAGTACAAAATATGCCATATTTCCAAAATAGTCATTCACATGAGAATTTCTCCATTCACACCGCACCCGGCTCACGTTAACTTCGTTCACCTTGAATTGCTAACCTGCTTCGTCTTTTTTTTTTTTTTTCTTTTCCTTTTTGTAATAATTAACTGCGGTACAACTTTTGGGAAAGAACGGGAATACGCATCATCGACTTGTCGTCTCAATGTCGGACCCACAGGCATCAGGATTTCAGGACCCCACGAATGGGGTGGGTCGAGTTGGACAGAAGCATAGAGAAGAGTGCTCACGCAAGTGGAGGCGCGCGTGGGTGTCAGAAGCGCGGTGGTAGGATTAATGCAAAGGTCAGGACAGAAGGATGAGACCCGTACGGAAAGTGGAGTGCGATCCATGAACCTGAGACTGGTTTTTGCTTTATTTCCCAAGTAAAACAAGGTGCCGTAAAGGACAGTGAAATTTGCTTTTATTTAACCGATGAAATGTCCATTTCAATTTTGTTGTTTCAAAATTTAATTTTTTTAGTGTTTTTTTTAAGTTTTATATATATATATATATATATATATATATATATATATAAGAGACTGTATAGAATTTGCCATGGAATTTATTTATGAAAAACATTTTAAAAAATATAGAAAAAAATAGTTTTTTAGTGTTTAGAATATATTATAAGAATATTAATTTTTTTACTAGATTATATAAAAATATTTTTTTATTTTTATAAAATAAAAATATTTTTTATTTATAAAATTATAATAAAATTAAAATAATAAATATTTTATATTTATACTATTTATTATTTAATATAAAAATATACCAAAAATAAAAATTTTTTGTGAGTTTCATTTATAATTGTATTTATATTTTTTATTTTTTATTCATACAAATTTATTAAAATCTAAAAAATAATTTTCTCTTTGAAAAAAGGAAATTATTTTACTTTTTTATTGTTCAAAAAAATATTTTCTTTTGACTAATTTTTTAAATGCTTGAAACATCAAAAAATTGTTTTTTTAAAAAATATTTCTTACGGAACAAAAAAAAACTTTACTATTATAAAATTTTCAATGTATACATATAAAAAGTATGGATCAAGGCTCAATAGTAAAAACTTCTATATATATATATATATATTAATCAGTATTATGTTGTTGTAAACTCCCATTTTTCAATACTAAAAAAAAAGTTCTTTTAAACAATATTTCTTTTGAGGGTTGAGCAAAGAGAATCAAAAGATGATTCATTATGAGTGGGATTTGAATTTTTAACAGTATTCATATTTATGTGAATCTAACCATGAAATGGCTGCTTATTTTAAAAAACTACACATGTTATAATTGGTAGAACTAGTTCAAGAAATAGCAAAGATTCCATAGATCACTTCCAGTCTGCTCATGGGCTGTGATTTTGTAGAAAAAAGAGCAAATAAAAAACATCTCTTGATTAACAGTCCATAACAGATTACCCATTGTAGCTCATTCTTTCTTGTTTGTCTCAAAGTCACAGCTGATTATAAATCTTTTCAAATATTCACGGTTGAAAAATCCAACTCCCTCCTCTGCTCATCTGCTCCACCTCCATATTCCCATTACCCTTTTCTCAGTCCTACGCAGCCATCACGTGCCAATATCAGGTACTACATCGTGCTTTTCGCTTCTCCTCTGCATCCACCACCTAGACACATACTCAGAAAATAATACAACACCACCACCCACCACCCCCCCCCCCTCCCCCGGGTCACAGCCATACCAGAAAGAAACACGCACAATCAAGGGCAAGCCCTAACAATACTATCACATTTCTTTTGCTTATAAAAATTCAACCTTTCTTTTTATTAATCTTTATAGCAAAAATATGGGTTTGTACTGAGAGTTGCAGCCTTTTCCACAGCCGTCTTTACCATTATTACCACTATCATTATTACCATGCACAAAGGTTATGCCTCCTCAAGAAATATCATCACGCAGATTCTCTGACTATATAAGGGCTCTCTTTTTATCCTTACTAGTATCAACTCTTTTTTTTTTTTTAATTTACTCTCTCCCCTTGATTCTCCGTTATTAATCCTCTCTGCGCATTATAAATGACGCATCTTTCTTCCTTTTACATTTACATCCGCACCGTCCACTGCTCCTGTCTGCCTTCTCTGTTCCGTTTCTTTTTTTCTGGGTCGCAATTATCCTTGCAGATCATGTAATTACTGCCTCTGCCACACACTTACAAAATAACTTTCCGTATACTCTTGCATTCACACCTAACATTGCTAGCACCCGCTTATTGTTTGTCCCTTGCTTTATAATATTTCTCGCTTCTCTTCTGCTACTAGTACTAAGTTTTTGCTTTGCTTTCTCTCCTTCATTTTTTGTTTCTCTTGTGTTTTCTTGGAGACAATAATATGGCAGAGAGTTATAGAGTAAGGGCTGCAGCTAAGTCGGGTTGCTGCTCCTCAGTGCCGTCCTTGCCGCCGCCTTGTCCAAAGTCTCCCCCCGAGTATCCTGATTTGTATGGCAAGCGCAGGGAAATGGCTAGGGTGCAGATGCTTGAAAGAGAAATCGGTTTTCTTGAGGTGGGTTTTACATTTACTATACTTCAAATTCTTGTAGTGCACTAAAGACGTGTCTTTAGTGAAAGTTAGGAACTTTATAATCAAATAGGGAAAATGGAAACCGTAAAACTACCTCAAAAGTTGTTTTCTTGGTCTTTTTATGATTAGAGGAGCAATTCCCTTTTTCTTTTTTTTTTTTATCCTTTGGCAATATTAATTTCACCAATAGTCACAAGACTTGGTAACTTTTTTCAAGTCTAATTTTTGGAGATAAAAGTACAGCCTTTCTTGTTATGATCATTCAATTGAAGCATGAAAAATAACCGTCCACTATAGTTAGCTCAAGATGGAATGGCTCATTTTCTTGGTGAGAAGTTTCTTCCGTGATGCATGGGGGCCTCACATGTTACTAGTAATAGGGTAGTATTAAATCTGTTAGTGGATTCTCGTCCAAAATGCTGAAATTGGTCCCTCACGACTGCTGAGTGTATTTTTACTAACCATCAAATTCCACACATTTTTCCTGTCCTAATTAATAATCTTTCCATCAGTAGACTCTTATTGGTATCCCATTTTTCACATGTTAGAATCTTTTGTGGTTTAGACATGTCTGCAAGCATCAAGGGCCTTGTTTAACTAGATGCAATTAAAATTGGTGACATTTCATGTGCTTTGCTAGCAATTGCATGCACCAATTATAGAAATTGTTAAGCCAGCAATTAATTAAACAAGATCTTAACTTCTTAAGCCATAGTTGTTTTGTTCATGTAAATTAGTAGATCCCAGGTGTTCAGAAGATCTTTTTCTTAGTGAAATTGCATGTCAGAGAGTAAATCTTAGCATTTCAATTTTTATTTTTTTTAAAAAATTCTATTTGATTTATGGCAACATGAAGATCTGGCTAGTCTGAAGGTGGTCCTAATTGAGCAACAATGTGATAGGTTTCACAAATGGCACAGATTCAATCATTTCTGGTTTTATAATAGAAGGTGATAAAAAAAATGCAATTATTAGTGTTTGTATCTACTTGTGTTCCCATATCTGCCAATTGATATCATGAAGTTTGTGCACAGGCAGAATTCAAAGCAATTCAAACAAATCTTTAGTAATGTTCTCTTGTTTTTCTTGATAGACTTTATTGTCTTTTACTTTACTTTGAGCAGGAGGAACTTAAATCTGTTGAAGGCCTCCAGCCTGCATCCAGATTCTGCAAAGAGTATGTCTAGTTTCTTGCATTTGCCTTGCAGAGCTTAATTCACCAAATTATTTTATTTAAGAATTTATCGTTGCTGCATTTTTTTTTTTTAAATGTTGGATTGATTGAAGTTAACATTATGCAGGGTCACTGATTTTGTTGTGGCAAACCCAGATCCTTTTTTACCTACGTAAGAATGTTATCACTGGTGTTTTTTTTTTTTGGGTTAATCGGAAGGGAGACTGTTAGACTTACATTTGTCCTTCTTCCTTTCAAACAGAAATCGAAAGAATCGAAGGTCTTGTCAATTCTGGAAGTGGCTATGGTACTCTTCTCTTGTCCGTTGTCTTATATTCTGTATCCATATGCTCATCTTTATAGCTAATATACAAAATTAACATGACATAACATAAGCACAAAATATGTTATTGCATTTGGTTTTCCCTATTTATATCTTTCTTTGGATAGCATTAATTTCTCCGCTTTATACTATTGTAAGAACATGTAACTTGGAATTATAATCGTATCATGCAATTAAAAGATAATGCTTGTTCATGCAATCATTTCAAACTGCAGCCTACTTAAAGTGCATGATCATGACATAATATTCATCAAGTAACTAATAAGAGTTCTCCTGGTTGCCTGCAGTGGAATACCCTGCTTTAATTTCTCATGGATTTGTTGTTGCTGTTATTCGGGATGCTCACTTCAGTTAGACTTGCCTCGCTGTTGTGACTGCAACTTATGTAGCTGCTGCTGTTCATGTATCCGCTGCCCAAAGCCGAAGTTGCAGTGCTGCTCTTGCTCTTGCTCTTACCCTTCCATTTGCTCTTGCCCTTCCCTTTGCTCTTGCTCTTGCCCTTGCACTTGCCCTTCCCTTTGCTCTTGCCCTGGCCCTTGCCCTTCCCTTTGCTCTTGTCCTTGCCCTGGTCCTTGTTCTTGCTCTTGTCCTGGATCCGAGTGCCGTAGAAAGACCTCAAGCAGCGGCAACTGCTGCACTTGTCGAATGCCTTCCTGCCCTGGTTGCTCTTGTTGCAGATGGTCATGCCCAGAATGCAGCAACTGCAATTGTTGCAGTTGCTGTAAAGGTTCATGCTGCTGTCCTAAATGGACATGCTCATGCTCTTGCTCTGCTCCTAAATGGCCAAGATGCTTTAAATGTCCCAAAGTACGTCTTTGCTCCAATTGTACAAAATCTTGTTGTAACCCATGTTGTTGTCGACTCTTTTAGCACATTGGTTAGTTAAGCAATATGAGAAAATTAAGCCATCTCCAATGATACCATTCAATTTCTATAGGGTTTAATATTGAGAACTCACTATTTGTTTTGGTTTCTTAATGTCTGATTCAGTTCTCCATTTGGCTAAAACTACTATACCTAATAAACAACTCACAAGCAGCAAACTACGCAGTACAGTTAGTTTGGAAATTATTTAATGGCATGATTAGATTTCTGCGTCTGTATTGCTTTGGATACATCAAGATTAGCGTCAGATGAGTGGTCTTATCACACTTAATTCAGTTTTTTGTTTTTTAGCTTTGAATAGAATAGATTTTGGCAATCAACGGTCCTTAGTCTTGCTCAAATGCACGATGAATTATGATCGTTGAGCTGAAAATCTTGAGAAATGGTATTGCATTTCGTCCTCTTCCATAATTCAAATCAGTGGACCTACAACTATTTAATTATTGGTACAAAATAATTGAATTGGCAATGGGTTTATGGTTGCTACTGGCCTCTGTCCATGACACTATTCTTTTCTGCACAAAATTACTATAACTAGAGGGAGCTGTCCTTTCCTCCAGGTCTTTAATAAATCATGGCTGGCTGTTCAAAGATAAGGATCTGTACAGTCTAAGGATCTGTACAGTCTTTCTCTTTGTCAATAGTATGTGGTGATTATTTACACCAACTAAAGAGGCAATAATTTCAAGAACGGTCTAGGTTTAGAGCATCAATTTTGCTGAGAATAACTAGCTTTAGATATAGTGGCAGAGAATAACCAGTTGGTGAAGAATTTTCCGCACTTTCTGTACAGGACTTGGGAATCGCTAGAATTTGTCACAGAATACTGGCAAGATTTGTACCTAAACTACAACAAAAGAACAATGCAATATTGGTGCAAGATGAGATGTACATATTCCACTTGTACCTTGTGCAAAGACAAAGGCCCAGGAGGATGGTCCATAGGCTATTAGTTTAGGGTCTAGATCCCTAGTCATTAAATATGTTGCATGAAAGTGGAAACATGAGGAAATGGAGAAATGAAAACATTCTCATGTGTGGAACGACATTTTATAAAATATAATGAAAAAATATGAAAGAAAATGCAGTGTTTTTGAAACTTGGAAACATGTTCAAAACGTAAAAATGTGAGTCAACTGAAGTTTTTATTCAACATGATCAGGCAACCATCCTGGTCTTCGTCTCCTAGATGTATTAGTTTGAAATTGTATTACGCCGTAACAGGGCTTCGTATCTTAACTTTATATTGGCATTTTAACATCCCAAAATGGGTCCCGACTCCAATTTTGGCCTTCATTTTCATATTGAAAGGTTAAACAAACTTAGGTTTCTCTATTAACCTTCTAGATCAATTCAACTGTCAGTAACATCCATTATCAGGACGAAGTTGAAGGGGCCTCAAGGTAGCCTTGGCCCTCACCAAAGCAAAAATTTTTTCATATATAATATAGGAATAAAAAAAAAATTATTAATCCCCCTTTAAAAATAATTTATATACCAAAATAATTTATATACCCTTTCAATCCATGTGTAAAATTAACCCCTTCAAAAATTGTACTTTTGTTACCATTTAAATGGAAAAAGTTATAAATACTTACTTTTGTATTAGTAGTTTATGTTTTACTCCCCAGTATAATAATTCTGGCTTTGTTCTTGATAGTAGTATTAGACGTAGTATCTGTGGGTTAGTGACTGAAGGATGGGGTGATTATCGCATCACGCAAAATTCACGAGTTTATTAACGTTTGCCTTAATTTGGATCTGGGCAACAATGGGTTCAATTCTGCTGGTTATAACAGCTCCAACAAATGCTATAATGCTAAAAAGAGGAGTAATCCACAATTTTATTACTTTAGCTTTGGGAGCATACACAAAGTTAAACCTCAAACTTTCCCCACCCTCGACATTGGCCTCC
Source organism: Omphalea diandra (assembly GCA_949677035.1). NCBI lineage: Eukaryota > Viridiplantae > Streptophyta > Magnoliopsida > Malpighiales > Euphorbiaceae > Omphalea > Omphalea diandra. Next base: position 35,429 of record CATIWR010195089.1, read on the forward strand.
TTTTTCTAATGGCAAAACGCCAAAAACCATATATCGGTCATGCCCGAACTCTACTTTTCTCCCATATATCGAAGTCTCCATACAGCTTCACCATTTTATTATCTTTTATTTTTTCTCTTATGTAAGGTCCAAACCATTCAGAACGAACCAACTCTAAAAAAAAAAAAAAAGGAAAAAGGGCTCACAACTCTGTCCATGTAAAAGCAATTGGGCTTCTAACGCGGTGTTGTGCATTTCTCCAAACTATTGATCCGAATTCAGACGTCACACCATGAATTCCAACTTTATTTGCAACAAAAGTTACTGTGTATGTAAGTTTATCCCCTACATTTCGGAACACTAGTTTGGTGGGATTCACCGTCATCTCCACCGTAGACGGCCCAGTCACCTCGACTTCATATGCAGACCCTGCCTCTCCCACATTCGTCAATTCTTGAGTATATCTCACTACTCTTTCTCCCGAAAAAACTACAGAGAATGAAGGGTAATTAAGCTCGCCTGGGTCGCTCAGTTTCCTCGAACAGGTAACAAGAGACCGCTTGACGATGGCCTTAACATGATCATTAGAGTAGCCCAGCGAGCACAAGAACGCTTCATATTCGTCGGGTGAGATGTCGTATACTAGGCCTGGAGAGAGGGCTTTATATGGATCGACATGGCCCGAACCATGAGCCCATGGATTGGACAAGGCACCTGCAGCATCCCGCAGAGGGGAGCCGGTATCGTCCACGACATAGGCGGTAGTCATGAGGGCTGATTTGATGGCACTTGGGCTCCAACTTGGGTGGGCTGCCTTCAGTACGTAGCTACTCCAGTGATATGCGGGCAAGACATGGATGTCCCTATCAAATTTTTATGCAATTAGACCTCCTCGCGAGCAACTCGTGAAATGATTAATAATAAAATTTAAATAATTTAATATTTATTTGTATTAATTAATTAAAATTTAATATATAAATAATGACTAAATTTTATTATTATTTTATAAAAAAATATTATCAAATAAATAAAAATTATGATTAAATTAGTATATTAAATTTTAATAATTATATAGTTTTTGGATATAAAAATAATAAAATTTATAATTTGACTTTTTTAATTATTTTATCTTTTTGTCTTTTCTTATTATATATGAAATCAAATAAACATTATTATAAATGTAAAAAAAAATTTATATTATTAAACTTTTTAAATTGTTGTCGTGTGTAAAGCATTTTATATTATTAAATTTTTATATTTTTTTATTAGTTGAAAAATTGATACTTAATTATTAATTTATTTATCGTATGATAAAATAAAAATATATTATGTTATTACTTATCAAAATATTTATTTTATTAAATAATTAATAAATTAATTGAATGATTAAAATTACTATATAAATAATAATTAAAGTTTAATTTTATAATATATTATTATTTTATAAAAATTATTATTAAATAAATAAAATTATAAAAATTATAATTAAAAAATATAATAAATTTTAGTAATTACATAACTTTATAAAATAAAAAATTTTATAATTTTTTTTTGTTAGTCATTTTTTATCTTTTAATTTTTATCTTATATGTAGGAATTACACGCATATTATATGAGTGAAGAATTGTTTATATTGTTAAATTTTTTAAAATTATTTTTATGTACAAAACTTGTTGTATTTTTAAAATTTTTTTGATTAATTAAAAAATAAATATTTAATTATTAGTTTATTCACTCCATGTGAAAATAAAGATGCCAAATGCTAAAACCTAACGTATAAGGGGACATGCAGATCAGTCTCGTTGGCAACATCCGTTTCCCCGACACGCTACTTATATGTGAGGCCTTACCTGACACGATATCGAAGGGAGTCTTCCTCATATCCTTGTCGAGACCAGTAGGTCCCACAGCCTCTGACCAAGCGGCTAAAATGTTGACTCCGGGGCCAATTATATCCAGCTTCAATATTTGCGGTGTTACCAGATTAGGACCTCTCGAGCTGAACGCCGCAACCACTGGTGCCGGCCGTACGTTCAACATGGTCCCACCAAAACTCAACACAGCAGTTGCATTTCTGCTGCTACTCAGGTAGTGCTTAATCTTATCACCCGCCTTCCTCCCAACCGCCACTGCAGGCAACAAATGGCTATCCGCCTCCAACTCCTCTTCATTGGCCGCAGTGTTAGCAAGTATCATTCCAACGCCACCTGCATCACGTACAATTGCACCCTTCTCCACACGTGTGTTTACTCCTCTATCGCACACCACCACTTTCCCCCGAACCGTATCCGGTTCGAGTGAAGCAGGCAAACACAAATTGCTTGAAGTTTTTCCCTCGTTGTACACCAAACCTACCGGTTTATCCCCCATTCCGTTTCCACTATACAACGATACACCAGCGAACCTCTCGTTATTGCCCAAAATGGCATAAGCCGCGAAATCCCGGTCCAGAGTTCCAGCTCCAACGGTGATCATCCAAGGAGCCATATTCGATAACGTGGCCTTCCTGGGCCCGCTGTTACCAGCAGAGCAAGAAACAAAAATGCCCCTCTCCATAGCAGCAAAAGCTCCAACAGCAATGGTGTCCCTGTAATATGGCGCCGATGCACTGCCTAGAGAAAGCGACATGATGTCTACTCCATCCTCGATAGCCAAATCCATGCCCGCAAGAATATCGGATCCGTAGCAGCCAGTGCTCCAACACACCTTATAAGTTGCGATGCGCGTATGTGGCCATACCACGTGCAGTCCCACTCGCGTACCCTAGTAAACTCGCATTCACCACTTGTGTCTCTGCAGCAGTGCTGGCCGTGTGGGTCCCATGCCCGACGTTGTCCCGAGGGGATTCAGAGTCCTTATTGAAGAAACTGAGGCCGGATGCCAAACGATATCCTTTCGAAAAGTAGCGGGCCCCAATTAACTTCTTGTTGCAGAGTTTAGGGCTAAAATCTTGGGCCAACTCGCACTCTCCTTTCCACCGAGTCGGTATCTCCGGCATGCCTAAGTCGTAGAAACTCTTGGACTCGGGCCAGACCCCAGTGTCGAGCACACCAATGATGACGTCATGGGATGCTTGATCGATGTCTAACATGTTGTGCCCATCCAACAATTCCAAGCTGGTGCTGAGGCCAAGAAACTGAGGGGTACGAGTGGTGTGGAGAGAGTATAGGGTGTCTTCATAGACGGCGAGGACGTCGTCGGATTCTCGGAGAGCGTCCGCTTCTTCTGGGTCAAGAGAGGCAGCGAAGCCGGGGAATGCGCTGGTGTAGCAGTAGAGTAGAGGGTCGTCAGTTGTGGTGGTGGCGGAGGTGGTGAGGGATTGGAGGCTGGCAGCGTACCAGTCGCGGTTGGTGGCAAAATATTCAGGCCTGGCGTTGCGTTTCATGTGGACTATGTAGGTTTGTTTGGGGGTGGTGGAGGAGAAAAGGGACAGGAAGAGGACAGAAAGGCAAGCAATGCAATAAGATATTGAGTCCATGGACGACTCCTCTGTTGTACAGGATAAATAGAGACTGAGACTGGTTGGTGGTATGAGAAGAGTTTAAAACAGCGATTTGCAGTTGAGAGTATGAGAAGAAGATAGAAGTGGAGGCATGTCGTGGGGCTATGTTTTATACAAGCTTAATTTCAAAACAAGGCTTCTTTATTTCAGTTTATTACTTCAATTTGCCATCGATCAAAGATAATGGAAAAGTGAGAACCAAATCTGTAAAGAAAATTGCGTCTGGTTTTCGACTGCCATAATTATCAGTCACCCTGCTATTTATACAGTGCCTCCGAATGCCATCCCTTCATTTAAAAAAATTTTATATTTATTAATTTAATTATTATAGGATTTGATATGGGATTTTTAAATCCTTTTTTCTTTATTTTCTGGAAATAAAAGTAAATGAATTTTTACATATGTATATCATTTCATAACACGTTTCAATTTTGATATAATAAATTTCATTAATCTGTCATTGCAGTGGTTTAAATAATTTAGAATGAAGTGAGAAGGTTTGCCATGCTACGGTGCTATTCAGTGGGATGAAAAAAAAAAAAGGGATAAGATGCTGCGTGGAACGTTAATCTATATAATGAAGTAATAATAGGGAAGTTTTTGCTATAGTAGGATGCATTCAGTGGGTAAGAATTTGAAAACAAATTAAAAATAGACATATTTACGCGTGGTAAAAGCACAAAAGATAAGAGATAAAAGAGAGTTTTTTTTTGTTAAATAAATTGTATTAATTCAATTATAATTTTTATTCTTACTATTTTATTTACTTGAAAAAGTCTAATTATACGATAATTATTTATAAAATAATAATAAATCTTAATTTCTATTTGTATATTAATTTTAATTAATTAATTAAAATATTAAATTTATTATTATTATCCTACCATATATATATATATTAAAACATGTGTACATATCAACTTGTAGTTGAGGGATATTAAGCCATATAGATTCCTGAAAATATATGAACCCACGGAAGATAAAACTATATTTTATAACTTTTAAATAAAAAATTGAAAAATAAATAAGTAGTAGTATTTGCGTGTGTAACAAAGCACAAAAAGATAAGAGATATATAAAAGTTTGTTTTTAATACAAATTATAATTTTAAAAGTCTCTATATGAATGTATACGGATATTTATATGTTGATATGCTCAAAAGAAAAATTCTTAAATTACTTTCATTAAAAAAAAAAAAAAAAAAAACAGCATCAGCATCACTTGGGGAAAAGAAAAAATGAGAAACCAAATTATAGCCTACAATGATCTCCCTACAAATATATCAAAATATGCATATTATTCTTTAATAATGATTATATTTTAATATTTTTTATGGTTCACGCCTTAATATTTTACTTTTAATTTTAAAAATTTTAAAAATTTTAATTAGTACCTGCGCGAATCATATATGTTGTGATTATGATACTTATAATGATTCATGCCTTAATATTTAGATTTCACTATGTCTTCATATTCTTGGAATTACTTTTTATTTTCAAACTTAAAAAATCTTTACTTAATACTGACTTACTTATCAAAGAAATTAAATAGTATAAACTTTGTATCGGATGCGCATGCTATTAATTATTTAATTAATTTGGTTATAAGTAGTGGTGCTAATTAGTTAAAAGAAAAAAAAATAGTGGTTAATATTCAATTTTTAATCTCTTATTCATAAATTACTATACTTCATTTTCAAACTGTATATAGAGAGAGAGAACCAGTCATAATATTTTTTATGATTATTGTATAAATATTCTTCACAAAAATATATTAAAATGATAATTATTTACATAATAAATATTTTTTTTTTTATAATTTGAACAACATTCTAATAGTCACTAATTTCAAATTCACCAATCAAGATACACTCTATATAAAGTTAAAATTTATTTAAAAAAGAATATATTCACTCATTCTTTCTATTTTATCTTATTAAAAAAAATTACTTTCATGTTTTATCTTATTTAAAAATAAATTAATTTCATAAACTCAATATTAAATATAATGAGATTTTTTCATTATGATTATTTTTAATTAATAATTTTTATTTTTTTAAAGAAGACTTGCAAAAAATAATGAAAACTACTCTATCATTGAGAATCTAATTTTTTATAAAAATTAAAAAATTAAAGTGATAATATTACCAATATGAGACACAAAGTTCACTAATCAATATTTGAAAAACACTAAAACAATGTTTTTCAATGACAAGGTTAACTATCTATCTTTTTCAACTTCGATTAAAAACATGATTGGTTGTTTTATACATTATTTTTTACATAAAAAATAATATTATTTTAAATAATTTAATTATTTATATTTCAAATATAATTTGTGTTTCTTGCAATTTTCATACAAAAATAAAAAATTTTAAAATCAAAATACTAACAGACTAGTTTAAAGAATAAATTTAAAAACCATATTAAGATAATTTTAAAATTTCATAAGATTTAATTAAAATTTTTCCAATAATTCTATTAATAAATTCAAATTGTTTAGCAGAATATTAGAATTTTTTATTATGATATTTAAACATTGTCTAATTTTATTTACTTTTCTGTTATAAGCTATTTGAAAGCTAAAAAATAAACTAAGCTTCCTTTTTTAAATTTTTTGTATTAAAAATAATATCATAACGAATCATAGCAATTAGTTAATTAGATAGATTTATATAAAAATAATAATAAATAAATTATTTTGATGCATTAAATCTATCAATTTATAATATATAAATAAATATAATTTATTAAATTAACTAAATAATATCAATATTAGAATTATTTTTTATGACTATTAAATAATAAAATTTTAATATTTAAATTAAAAATATAATATAATATTTAAATATTAAACAAAATCATGCAAGACACGAATATTGATGTTATTTTAATTATTTGTTTTTCTTTTGAAAATGAGACGACTTATAAAAATATGAGAACAACGTTTTTTCATCAAAAATCTAATTCTAATAAAGATAATTAAAAAAATCAAAATGAAAGTATCAAGATTATAGGACATTAATTTTAAAAATTGAAATTTTATTAATAGAAAATAATTTTTTTTGATAAGAAGGTAATATATCTATCTGTTATACTATACAAATTGAAAATATTGGTCTTTTTTCTATATTGTTTTTTTTAAAACTTCAATGTAGGCAAACCACATGTCTATGAGTGTAAATGAATCGAGACAACTCAAAAACTACTTGAGATCAATTTGAGAAATAGTCGAAATAGACTTAAGATTAATCGAGTCGAGCTTAAACTTAAGCTACTCGAGTGATCTAGCGATCCAAATTCGAGTATCAAAATATTCAATTAGATAGGCCAATGAGCCTAATTTAGTTTAGACGCATTTACAATATTATCAATCGAGTTTAATCGATACATACCTAATTGAACTTATTCAGACTCAAATTTTAATTATAATATTCAAAAAATTATATAAATAAACAATCTAATTAATTAAAGGTCGAGTATTTGAGTTTGAATACTTGACTGAGCTTGAGCTTGAATTTTAAAATTAAAACTCGATCAAACTTGAGTTTCAAGTTTTCAAGTTGAGTTCAAACCTGATAGGGTTTGACTTAACTTAGGTTAATTACATCCCTTGTAAAAGAAAATTTTATTAGTTTGATTGTGAGAACTCTTGAAAGGATTATAAATTTATTTTATCAAATATTTTAACATGTAATTCTCAATTAAGAATACTATCATATTGTTGGAGATAATAAATATAACATTAAATTTTTTAGGAAAGCAACTATTGAAAAAGTAAGGGACGACGGTATTGTAATTCAAAGATATAGGTTTTATTTCTTAAATTTTTAAAGATTAAATTAATATTATGGCAAAAATTATGTTCTCATTGGTAATATAAATCAATAACTCTCAAATTTTTATAAAATTATGTCCTCATAGGTGATACAAATAATAATTCTCATATTTTTTAACCTAAATTCTTAAAAAAATATAAGAAATAATTTATTTCAGATTTTATTTATTAAAAATAACAAACAATGAAGAAATCATAAAAATTAAATTATTAGTTATATTTATATAAAAATAAAATACATAAATTATTTCGATATATTAAACTTATAATATATATAAGTAATTTATTTAATGATAAATCAATATTTTATATAACTTTCTTTTTATTTTATCAAATAATAAAATAAAATATATTTGAATTAAAAATGTAAATTATAATATTTAAAATATTAGATAAAAGTGTGCAAAGTATAGACATTAATATTAATAAGAGACCGAACTCTCTTAAAAACTTGTCATATAATATGCTGTTAAAAAACTTATCATATAAGATTTATTAAAAAATTATACATTTGTGATTTGTTATATATTAATAATATTCATTAAATATACGTTTAATCTTAATTATTATATAATGACTAATAAATTAACAGAGATCAAAGAGAATATTAGATGTTTTCGTCTCATCTCTTTACATAGATATGGAGGCCACAGCAGAATATTTAGGAAAACTTATGCAACATCTAACTTGAAAAAATTTATAAATTATATAGTATTAATGCATGGAGTAAATTTTTAATTGAAGTAATGCTATTTAGCTCAAATTAAAATCCAATAAATGTGTTTCAATAGAGGTCTAATTGTAATAAAATACAAATATATTTACTGAGATATATTTATGGTTAGATTGATGAAAATACTAAACTAATATTTGAAAATTATAAATTTATATTGAAAACACATGCATTGATTAAGATTAAAATTATCATTTATAAATAGCATTAGTTGTTTATTTCTAGTTGAAATATATTTATTGCATTTCAATTTGAGCCAAATAACATTACCCTTTTAGAGTAAAAAATACATTTGTTTTAACAAGTTTTAATTAGTTTTATTCTTTAATTTATTGAATATTTTTAAAATGAATAAATCAATCACAGAACTACAAATTATTTTCAGGGGCATTGTTAAGTTGTTGATGATCAGTGGCGCAACAACGAAATGAGAGAAGGAGGAAGAGATGAGTGGAAAGGAGGAGAAAATAGGGGAGAAATCTATTTTTTTTTTTAAAGAGGAACATTTTGTAAGATTTGGAATATGATTTTATAAAATTTAAATAACCCTAGTTATTTTTAGAATATTTTTCTCTATTTTTTGTGTATAATTATGAATTGTAATGATTTAATAAAATTAGATATATTTTAATGTAGTTAAGGATATTATTTAATGTACATATAAGTATTTTAAAGATAAATAATTTTATGTTGAAGAGATTATTATCTAATTAAGGTTATGTTTTTTTATTATGAATTAAATTTAAAGAGTTGTATTTAAAACATATTTTATATTTAATAAATTAAATATAAATGAGTATGTAATGATATATAATATTTTTAAAATGAGTATATATAAAAACATATATTTAATGATCAAATATTTAAAGATATGAAATTAATTATTTAAGTATGAATTTTATTGAGATTCAAGAAAATTATGAAAATTTCTTTAAGTTAATATGAACATATGATTTAAATGATTTTAATGTTAATTACATTATGTGAATTAAATATGTTAAAGGAATTTATAAAATTAATTTAGTTAATATGAGTATATGATTTTAATGTTAATTATATTATATGAATAAATTACGCCAAATAAATATTTAAGAAATTTAATTAATTTATCTTAAAAGATATTGAGTTATACAAGTTTAATTGAGTTGCTAAGTAAGTTGATTTACTTAAGAATTTTATATGAATTGATTTAATTTAAAGTATTTAATTATGAGAAATAAATCTATTTACGTGAAAATAATTTTTATTCATTTTGAGAAATCAAATTATTTATGAGGTATATTTATGTCATGAGAAGTAATTAGATATATATGATTTATTATTTAATTTAAGTAAAATTTAATATTAATTATTTAAATGAGATATTATATTTATATTTAAAAGATTATGTATTTTGAGGAAGTTAATTTAATTAATAATATAGAAACTTAATTTATATGGCACATATTTTAATTATAAAAATTTTAGTTATGGATTATTATTATTATTATTATTCATTTAAAAAGCTAAAAGGAAATAAAAAATGAAAAAGAAAAAGAAAAAGAAAGGGGATGTAACAGGTCTCTTGCTTCTTTTTTTTTTGTCACTTACTTAAAACGGCACTGTTTTGGATAAGTAACAAAAAAAATTTAATCGCTCTCACTCAAAGCGGGCAGGATCGTTTTGAGTGAGGGAAACTATACAAAAAAAAAAAAATTATGGGAATCTTCTTCTTTTTTGTGTCTTCTCTTTAAGTTTTTTCTCTCACACAGAAGAGATTGACGACTAGGAGACTGACCCCCTGATTTTGCCACTAAAATGAATCTTATAGAAATGTAACTACTTTTCAAAAGTAATATGTTCATTTAGCATATTTATTTTATTTTCTCTTAAAAATTAACTTTTATTCATTTAATATTAAATATTATCAACTTTTTTTTCCTTTAATTTTCATAATGAATAGGACGTAGCAAAGAAACAAATTGTCAAAAAATAAAAAGCAAGATTCTCTCGTTGAGAATCTAAATTTTGAAAAAGATACATGAAAATAAAACAAAAGTATCCCGATTATAAGACATAAGTTTCATAAATCAAAATTTCAATAATACTAAGGTTATTTTCTCCAATTAAAAGTTATGTTTTTAAATTCACACAACTGATCAATTAATCAATTTTTTATTCTATTGGTTTAATTGATTCAATTGATCCTTATCAATAAGTATTATTTTTTAAAATTAAAAAAAGTGTCCAAAATTGTGAAAATATTTTAGAAATAAAAAATATAATATGATAAAAAATAAAAATATTTATAATATTTAAACTTTAAGTAAAATAGTGTATTTTTAAAATTTTTTTAAATTTGTTACAAAAATGATATTGTTTGATCAATTCAGTTTATATCGAATCTATTTAGTCTGGTTCATTGATTTTGATCGATTTTTAGTTAATTGATTTTTTATCGTTAGCTGAATTGGACCATCAGTCAATTTTCAATTTTTTAGTTTGATTCATCAATCTAATCCAATTTTAAAATCATGATAAAATGAAATAATTAACTTTTCAACTTTGAAAATTAAAAAATAAGTAGTCTTTTATATATTATTTAATTTGAATGAATTTTTGTTTAAATCTCAATTAAGAAAAATAAAACATCTCATTTTTGATAGTTCAATGAGAGATTTACATGATCAAAATCTTTAATATAATTCAAAACATTATGCCTTAAATTGGATGCATTCATTAAAATTCATCTCATTTTTTTCTATTAAATTTATAAATTGCACAGACATATGACTAGCATATTAAAATATATAAAGACACGTGGGATAAAAGCATATTTTATACTTTTAAAAATAAAATATTGAAAACAAATAAATAGTACTTACGTGTGTGATAAAGTTAAAAAGAATTTTTTTAAAAAAAAGGTAAGAATTTGTTTCTAACATAAATTATAATTTAAAAAGTCTCTACTTGAATGTATACGTATATTTGTATGATATGCTCGGGAGAAAATTCAACATCAGATCACTTCGAAAATAAAAAAAATTAAAAACAAACCATGGCCTGCAATGAAGAGAATTCAAATTACCTCTATTACTTTGTTGTGGCTCTCTCAGGTGTTCTTATTGTCTCTTATTAATATGATGCTTTAACCTGTAGATTTGTAAGTTTTTGTAGAAGATTTTATCCGTTTTTTTTACTTTGTTCCATCTCAATTAGTATTATTATCCATTGGCCTTCCATCTGATTTTGATGACTTCTGGCTTTAAAATGAGTTTTAGGGTTTGAATTTGCAGAATATATATTCTCAATAAATTTAGCTTTCAGAACTTGAATTTGAGAAATATCATAAAGTTTAGTTGAGTTCTTTCTTTCCTAAATTCATTATATTTCTTTTGTTGCACGCCTGTTCTCAAACATGGCTTTGAATCATATTTCCACTATAATAATTTCAGTATGTTGCTGACCTATGTATAGTAATATGATTGTTTTTCAATCTAATGATAGATGATACTTCATTAATTTGAAAGTACACTGTTTTGAAACAGTTGAGTTTAAATCTATGTTAATCTTTGATCAAGAGATTTTGTATGATATCTAGATGTAGTATGACAATGTACGGAAAACATAGTTGCAATTTTCCAAATACTTAGGTGGTTGATCATAAATCTTTTTTTTTTTAAAAAAAAATTATATAATTGAGGGAATAACTGATCCGGACCTGTTGAAATTTATATGTTTTGTTTTGAAGTCTCTTAACTTCAAAATATAACTTTCAACTGCCTTCCTATTTTGGTTATTTGAATCTATTTTTTAACAGATTCATTAATAATGTTAATAAAAGGATCAATTCAGCAAATAAGTCCAAATTAAATTTTTTAATCTATTTTAATTTAATTAGTACTAATCTTATAAATTTAGATTCAACTAAATCATAATTATAATCAAATAATTTAAAAAATTTAAAATTTATAAAATAAATTAAAAATAAAAATGCTAACCACCTAAATTATAGCTGGTTTATTTTAATTCTTGTTATTTTAATGCAGCATATGATATTTTCTAACCTATCCACCATACTAAAAACTAAAAACATGTATTACAGAAATAAATATTTTTAGCATATTAAATATTCATTTATTTCTGAGTTACCTAGATGATGTAAATATATATATATATATACGAGGTAACTGAAATTATGAAGGTGAAGGCCTGCTTGGATGGAAGATTATGAGGCAACTGAAATTCAAGACCCAATTACTCACTTTGCTCTATTTTCATATTGTGATCCCACAATTTTTGTGAATGTCGTCAAGGAAGAAAAACGGCAAAAAATGATGGATGACGAAATTAGTGCCATTGAAAAAAATGATACTTGAGAATTATGTGAGCTTCCTAAAGGACATAAAATCATTGGTGTAAAATGGGTTCCAAAACAAAGAAGCTAAAGGAAAATGGTAAAGTTGATAAGTACAAGGCATCGCTTGGTGGGCAAGGGATACAAGCAACAATATGGGATCAACTATAGAGAAAAATTTTTTTCTCCAATTGCAAGACATGACAAAATCTAAATAGTGGTTGCTTTGGCTGCATAGAATTCTTGGTCTATTTCTCAGCTAGATGTCGAATCAGCATTCTTAAATGGACACTTAAAGGACTAGGTTTTTATTGAACAATCTCCTAATTTTGTCAAGCCTGAAGATTAACATAAAGTTTACAAATAGAGGAAAGCCCTTTAAAGGCTAAAACAAGCTCCAAGAGCATGGTATAGTCGCATTGAATCTTATTTTCTAAAATCTGGTTTCTGAAAATGTCCTTATGAACATACACCTTTTGTTAAGATTAGAGGTAAAGGTAAATGATCATTATTTACTTGTATGTTGATGATATTATTTTTTATTGGAAATTGTAATGCCATGTTTGAAGACTTTAAGAAGTCTATGATGGATGACTTTGAAATGTATGATCTTGGTTCAATGTATTACTTTCTTGGCATAGAAGTGCTCTAATCAAATGGTGGAATCTTTAAATATGTGGGAGAAGTTTTGAACAAGTTTCGGATGACGGATTGTAATCCAACAAACACTCCATTAGAGTTTGGCTCAAAGCTAAATAAAGATCATAAAGGGAGAAAGGTTGACAACACACTTTACAAACAAACTCTGGATAGTTTGATGTATCTAACTGCCACAAGACTAGACATAATGTATTTTGTGAGTATGATTAGTAGATATATGGAGAAACCTACAAAAATGTATTTGTTGGCTGCTAAGATGATCCTTCGCTACTTTGCAGGAACTAGAGATTTAGGGTTGTTTTACAAAAAAGATGAAAAATCTAATTTGTTGGGATTTACTGATAGTGATTATGCATGAGATCAAGATGATAGGAGGACTACTTCTAGTTAAGTTTTTATGTTTGGAACAAGTGTTAATTCATGGTTATCTAACAAGCAATCAATTGTCACCTTGTCAAGTACAGAATCTGAATTTGTGGCTGCCACAGCTTGCTCTTGTCAAGTGATTTGGCTAAGAAAAGTTCTTGAAGAGCTGCAATTTAAGCAAACAGGAGCTACAACAAATTTCTGTGACAATAATTCAACTATGAAGTTGTCCAAAAATCGTGTACTACATGGAGGGAGCAAGCACATAGATGTGAAGTACTACTTTCTACGGGAACTTAGTAGTGATAGCACAATTGATTTGAAGTATTGTATAAGAGAGGAACAAGTAGCTGATCTATTTACTAAATCTTTCAAAATTTGAGAAGGTTGATGGGTGTTTGCACTTTGAAGATTGTTGATGTCTCTGATACAAAATTAAACTGAAACACTGTAGTGTTTAGTTTAAGGGAGGGAATGTTAAGATAAATAATATTTGCATTTTACTCTTAGTAGTACACTTGGAGTCCTAGTCAAAGTTGTCTTATTTTTAGGAATTCAGTTATGATGTTAGTGCAGAACATGGATTGTTAGTGTCCTATTTTCATGTAATTTTTATTATGCATTGGGCTATTTAACAGCCTCATAGTTTTTGAATTGAATAAGGGAGAAACGTATTTTCTATAACTCTTGTATATCTGCTTTTCTTATTTCTCTGATTAACAGAATGCAGCATAGTCGCGAGATGAGATGTACATTTTCCACATGTACATTATGCAAAGACAAAGGCCCAGGAAGATGGTCCATCGCTAACCATCCTGGTCTTCGTCTCCTAGATTTATTAAGCTATATCTCAACTTTATATTGGGCAGCTTAAATCCCAAAATGTGTCTCGACTCCAATTTTGGCCTTCATTTCATATCGAAAGGTTAGACAAACTTAAGTTTCTATTAACCTTATCAATTCAACTCTCGGTAACATGATTATTCTAATATAATGGCATTGTTGTGTGTGGGTTAGTGATTGAAAGATGGAGCGCTTATCTTATCACGCAAAATCCCAAGAGTTTATTAACGTTGGATCTGGGTAACAATTCGTTTAATTCTGCTGGTTATAACAGCTCCAACAAATGCTATAATGCTAAAAAGAGGACTAATCCACAATTAAAATTGCGTGCAATGCTAATGCTTTAGCTTTAGAAGCATACACAACGTTAAATCTCAAACTATCCCCCCAACCTCGACATTGGCTGCCTTTTTCTAATGGCAAAACGCCAAAAACCATAACACGTTGCTTTTCTCCCATGGATCAAAGCTTCTTTACAGCTTTGTCATTTTTTCTTATGACAAGGCCCAGCAAGAAAAAACCCATTCAGAACAAACTAGTTTTTTTTTTAAAAAAAAAAGGGGGAAAAAGACCTCACAACTCCGTCCATGCAAAAGCAATTGGGCTTCTTACTTGGTGTTGTGCATTTCTCCATACTATTGATCCGAATTCAGACCTGGCACCTTGGATTCCGCGTTTCTTTGCCACAAAAGTTGCCGTATATCTAAGTTTATCCCCTGCATTTCTGAACACAAGTTTGGTGGGCTTCACTATGGTCCCCACCGTTGACGGCCCAGTCACCGCCACTTCATATATGGACCCTGCCTCTCCCACATTGGTCAATTCTCGGGTATACCTGACTACCCTTTTGCCTGCAAAAATCACTGAGAACGACGGGTAATTGAGCTCGCCTGGATTGCTGAATTTCTTCGAACAGGTAACATTAGGGCGCTGGACAATTGCTTGAACATGATCGATGGAGTAGCCCAGCGAGCACAAGAATGCTTGATACTCGTCGGTTGAGATGTCGTATACAAGGCCCGGAGAGAGGGCCTTATGTGGATCAACATGGCCTGACCCATGAGCCCATGGATTGGATAATGCACCAGCAACACTGCCGGCATCCCGGAGAGGGGAGTGGGTGTTGTCCACAACATAAGCAGTAGTCATGAGAGCTGACTTGATTGCGCTTGGGCTCCAGTTTGGGTAGGCTGCCTTCAGCAATGCAGCTACTCCACTTATATGTGGGCAAGACATTGATGTCCCTATACAAAAAATAATAATTAATAATAGAATAATTTTTTTAAAATCCAATTAAACTACCATTAAGTGTTTCTTTTATACATCCTAAATTTTTTAAACGAATTCAACATTATAAGACATATATTCTACCAATAGACTATTAATTCAATAAAGACTTCGATTAAAAGTTTGAACCGTCTATGGTTACAATCTTGAGAAGGATTCTAGGAGAGCAGTCAAAATTAATTAATAGTAAATATATTATATAAATTATATTAGAATTGTCTCTAAAAATAAAATATTTTTAATTCAAATTCAAATAAGAATCAATTAACACAAAAAATAAAGCTCATTAAACGAAAAAACATTTACAAGACTGAATACCGAATAACGGCAAATTTAAAGCGATCGTTGGGAATTACCTGACATGATGTTGAACTGGGTTTTCCTCATATCCTTGTCAAGACCAGTGGGTCCTACAGCCTCTGACCAAGCAGCTAAGATGTTGACTCCAGGGCCAATCAGATCCGGTTTCAAGATTTGCGGTGTCACGATATTAGGACCTCTGGAGCTGAAGGCCGCAACCACCGGTGACGGTCTCACATTCAAAACCGTCCCACCAAAACTCAACACAGCAGTTGGATTTCGACTGCTCTTCACGTACTCCCTAATCATATCACCCGCCTTCCTTCCCACCGCCACAGCCGGCAACAAGTGGCTGTCCGCCACCAACTCCTCACCGCTCGTCTCGGTGTTAGCAAGTATCATCCCAATCCCACCGGCGTCTCGTACAACAGCACCCTTTTCTACACGTGCATTTATTCCTCTATCGCACACCACTACTTTCCCACGAACTGCAGACGGTTCAAGCGAACCAGGTAAACACAAATCGCTCGAAATATTCCCCCTGTTGTAAACCAAACCCACTGGTTTATCCCCCATTCCGTTTCCACTATACAATGATACCCCATCGAACCGGTTTTTGTTTCCCAAAACTGCATAGGCCGGAAAATCCCGGTCCAGAGTTCCAGCCCCAACTGTCATGATCCAAGGAGCTACATTAGCGAGCGTAGCTTTGTTGGGTCCGCTGTTACCAGCAGAGCAAGAGGTGAAAATGCCCCTCTCCATAGCAGCAAAAGCTCCCATGGCAATGGTGTCCCTGTAATACGGCGCCGATCCACCGCCTAGAGAAAGAGACATCACGTCGACACCATCCGCAATGGCCCGATCCATGCCCGCAAGAATATCGGATCCAAAACAGCCAGTACTCCAACACACCTTATAACTGGCGACGCGCGCGTGCGTGGCCATCCCACGGGCAGTGCCGCTCGCATATCCTAATAAACTGGCGTTGGCCACTTGAGACCCGGCGGCTGTGCTGGCCGTGTGGGTCCCATGTCCGTCATAGTCACGAGGAGATTCGATCTCTTTTTTCTTCAAGTAACCGCCGCTGCCCCCGGATGCCATATGGTATCCTTTCGAAAAATAACGGGCGCCTATCAACTTTTTGTTGCAGAGTTTAGGGCTGAAATCTTGGGCAGACTCGCACTGGCCCTTCCACCGAGTTGGAACCTCCGGCATGCCCGTGTCTTCGAAACTCTGGGACTCCGGCCAGACCCCAGTGTCAAGAACACCAATGATGACGTCGTGAGATGCTTGATCGATGTCCAACGTGTTGTGCCCATTGAACAAACCTAAGTCGGTGTCGAGACCAAGAAACTGAGGGGTACGGGTGGTGTGGAGAGAGTAGACGGTGTCTTCGTAGACGCCTAGGACGGCGTCGGATTTTCGAAGAGCGTCAGCTTCTTCTGGGTTAAGAGATGCAGCGAAGCCAGGGAATGCGGTGCTGTAGGAGTAGAGAAGGGAGTCAGTGGCAGTGAGGGATTGGAGACTAGAACAGTACCAGTCGCGGTGGGTGGCGAAAGATTCAGGCTTGGCATCGTGTTTCATGTGGACTATGTATGTCTGTTTGGCAGTGGCGGAGGACGAGAGGGATATGAGGAGTAGTAGAAGAGAAAGGAAAGGAAAGTAGGCCACAGACGCGTACATTGTGATTTTTACGAGAGAAAAAAAAATGAGTGAGAGAATGGTTGGGTTCCGTTAAATAAATAGATGGAATGGAGCTATCTATGTATGTATGGAAGAGTTTGAAAACAAACAGTGGCTCATTAGCTGTAAGTGTCAGAAGCATTAGAAGAAGAAGATAGAAGGGGACCCATGCCGGCGCTTGGTTTGATACAACCTTAATTTAAATACTAGGCTTCTTTATTTCATTTTATTTGTCTAATTTGCCATCGATCATCTAATGGAGATTTTTGTTTAAAAAAATTTTACAGAGGGGTGAGGAGGAGGAGTTCGAACCTATGATATATATTCTCGTTCATAGTATTATTCAATTAACTGATGTATAAAATAGTTACTTACAAAGGACAATTATTATGGTAAATTTTACAATTTTTAAGTTAATAATTTTTCAGCCATGCAGTTATATTTGATTCGATCAAGTATAATCCGATTTAGTAAATGATAGGAAATAACGAAGCAAGTTCGATGTCTGTCAAAAGGCTGTAAAGCTATTAATTTCAGCTGATCTAATGCTACAAAATTGACAGATCATGAATATTGCATAATTTCTGTTGCATAAGTAGATGACCATAGAAAGGAGGAGTGGAAGCCAGCTAAATTTGCACATTTGCCTGTTTTTTATATGTATTGCTCTCAAAGCATCTCTTCCAATGGCATCCTTCTTCTGACTTCTTTCAATCTTACGTCCTTGTGTTCACGATTGATTGATAATTAGAAATTAGTTAATAATTAAGTTTGATTAAAAATTAAAGATTAAGTAAAATAAGAAAAATTAAAAACGGCATCAAACCATACAAAATATATCATTTTGTAAAAAAAATTAAGAACTTTTAAAATTACATTATTTAACTTTAAAATTTAAATATTAAAAACATATTTCTATTATATTATGATACTATACTTTTTTATTTATTAAAACTATTTATAATATTACTTATATATTTTTATTTTTTAGGATAATTTATTAAATATAATCCTTGAATTTTTTTCTCCATGGTGGAGACCTACAAAATATGGTCACACTTTTTTGTCTTTATCTTTTTATCACGATGATCACATTTATAGCTGGAAACACAAAAGTTTAAGACCCTACCCGGCAACCACCTCTGATTTTTCTCTGCCAAATTGAGCCTCGCTTCACTCCCCCATTCCCTCTAAAGACCAAAACCTTACTTTAAAAAAGCATTTATTAATGTCGCAGTGCTAAAATTACTGATGTCACAATATTAAATGGAATACTTGATCAAATTCAGTCTATTAAGAAATTTCTGGTGTTTAAGAGATATAATGAGCAGGGCAAACTTGGGATATACAACAATAATTTCTAATGTTTAAGGCATAACATACTTCACATGCTGAATAGTTGTAATGGCAGTTATTATAATTAATTTCTAAATGATTTGTTAATGTAATGCAGTTCCTAAGGCGGTGGAAATTTTCATTAACATTAATAATATATTTGCTTTTCATGCATCTTGGGATTAACTAGAGGTTTTTTTTTATAAAAATAAATATTCATGGAAAGTTTGATAAATAGAATCACACAGAATAATGAGTAATTCTCATGATTTTTTTTAAAATAATTTTTGTTTAATAATGAATAAGAAAAATAATTTAAAACCATCTGTCTTTCATAAATTTATGAAGTGTAAATTTAATATAAAAAAAAAAAACAAGACGTATAAAAATGGTATGGATGAATAAAATTTGATTTTCTATCTGTTCCAGGAAAAGGAGTTGATTGCTTAAGCCAAATGAAAAGAGGAAATCATAATCTGGTAAACAGAAAATAACTCGTTTTTTAAGGTAGTGGGCCACGAGACTTTGTTTTCTGGTTTTTTGAAGGTAACGGCTAGATTTGTATGACGTCCCTCATTCTCTTTTTTCACTACTCAACAATACCGACATACATATCCGAGAATTTCCAACGTATTATTGTTTCTAATTATAATTCGGTTTAATGATATTTAATTTGGGATTTTTAAATAATCTTCATTTTTTTTTAGTCAATATGATAAAAGATCAAAATTTTGTTATTATGGAAATCCAAAAATGAAATATGTGGGGACAAGAAACAGAGAGGCGGTCATTTCATATCCGCAGATAGTGCCGCCAATCCAGCCAACAATAACTCCTTTTTAAATCACCACGCTTGCTTTCTTTTAAATAATAATCTTTAATTAATAATAGTATAATAAATAAATATTGGTATATATTTCTAATGCTCACGCGTGTTTCTCTCAGCCAATGCCATGTAGCTAGCAACTATACATAATTTCTAATTGCCTACCTTTCTTTTTCTTCTTCTTCCTTTTTTTTTAAAAAAAAAAAAATTCATTTAATGCTGCTATTTCTCTCACCAACTTTTTTGACTTTCAAATCCATCTTATTGCACATGCTATAATAATAATTAAAAAAAATTACAAATATATCAACTGCGTCATTGTAAATCTCAATAACCATTAATGCGTTTCAACAACTCTGTCGAAGATAGTCATATTAGGTTTAGAAAACTGATAGTCATATTAATACTTCCTGTATTATGCCACTCAATACTAACCTTTCTAAATAATTAATGAACAAAAATAAATAAATACTCCGCCGGCGTTACAGCTTGTTATCGATGGAGGTTGAGCGTAGGGTTTATGATCTATATGTGGAGTTGTCTAATAATAAAAAGGTTGATGGGTGGTGTTGAAGGTTTGAAAGAAATGCAACTTAAAATGACGAACAAATTTGCGATGGACCCACCTAACATGTAATTTTTGGTATGGCTACAAATTTTTACTACCTAAACCTTCATTCCTAAGAAACTTTTCTTTTCTTCACCAAATTAATCCACCATTAATCTAAAAGAACAAAGCCTTTAAATTAAGGTAGAAAAGTGCATCTTACTTTTGTTTTCGCTTCAAGTTTACAATTTAGTCATCCTACTTAAACGAAAAAAAAATTATTATTAATATTTTTATCGTAGAGTACTTCTCTTACAACAAAATCAAAACATTTATCTAAGAGAGATGCACTATTATTTTGATAAAGCTTTTTGACCCATTTACATTATTTTATATTCAAAAAGTCCAATGTTGATATGCAACTATAATTTTTTGGTTTAATATGCATTATAGTTTATGGCATATTTTAATTGAACTTCAATTAGAAATTCAAAATTTTGAACTAAAAACTTTGAATCATGAAAGTTATTTTATTATTATTGCTCCTCCATCCATTCTAAATTAGATATCATTTTAGAAATTTTTTTTGTCTTATAATGCATGATATTTTATAATTATCTATGAATATTAATTATTTTTTCAATTTTACCTTTTATCTCTTTTATAATAATTGTTTCTTTGCATAATGCATAATAATTTATGAAATAAATAATTAAGGATAACATAGTCTTTTATTTATGTAATAATATCTATTAAATATAATTCTTAATATATGTGTAAAAACTTTAAATGAAATTTATCATAAAATAAATGAAATATTAAATAAAAAAGATATTGACATAAAAATTTATTTATTACTCCTTTCATTTCTATATAATTGACACCTTAAGATATTTTACTAAAATAAAAAAAATTAGTATTAATTAATCTTAAATTTAGAAGAAAAATGAGTAATTGACACTGAATTATCTTTAGTTTTGAATTAAATAACTTTAAAATTCTATATAATATTAATATCTCTTATTTATGAGTATAAAAGTAAAATTGAAAATAAAAATAAAATTTTATTGATTATATAAAAATAGTAAATAAATAAAATATTTAATTTTTTTTAAAACATAGCAACGGATGGAGTGCAGTATCCGGGATACTGATATGAATGAAGGGTCACTAGTCAAGTTTGAAAATAAAACCGCGTTCTTCAACTCATGAACTGAGCTGAACAAATGTGACAAAAAATATATATATATTTTTTATTTAAATAGTGAAAAGTTTCTGAATATTATGCAATACGTCCAAAATGTGAACAAAAATACTACTTTATAACAACAGCAAAAGCCTCGTAATACGATTGTTAGGGATAAGATTCTAAAATAATTCACATCATTACAATTAGTTCCATCTCTTACAAGATTAAGTCAACAGAGCTAGGTCCAATATGGTCCTTTCCTTTTTTTAGAGAGTAAACAAAAGGGTCAATTATTATTACCTCCTTAGATTTTCTAATATTGTACTAAATAGTCCTCTATTTTTTTTATATTATATCAAAATATATTTATGTTTTAATTTCATTAAACTGATACATCTTTCTACCTATTTTACAATTATTGTGAAATAATATTAATACCCTTAATATCATATCATATCCTACCATCATTCTCTAATTCCCTAAAACAAATAAAAAATTCTAATTTTGATATCCATTATAAAGTACCACCAAACACTAAAATCCAAACTAAAAACATAAGCAAAAAAATAAATTTCTATAAAAATAAACACAAAATTAATTAATCAAAAACTCAAAATTCAATCATAAAAATTAAAGTTTCGACACTTAGAACAAGCAAAAGTAAATAAAAAAATAAAATTTCGGATTAAACCATCAAAGAAATCTAAAAGATTGAGCAATTCAATTAAGGCCAATCATAAAGCTCCACTGATCTGTATGTCCTCGTTGTTGCATTGATGGACTCATTCGGGTTTGCCTGATGGTGGTCGAATTGAATTCATTATTAAGCTTAGAAATGAAAATTCTTTTTCTCTCAAAATTATTTTTCTTTTCTCATCTTTTAGGGCTACTATTGGTTAAATCGTCAATAATAGCTTATGATTTCATTATTTTTATTATTATATTATTTATTTTTATCTCAATAATATAAATTTATATTTATTTTTTTAGATTTTTTATTTTTCATAAATCTGATGAAAATTTTTAGTTTTTTTTATGAAAGTTTGAATTATCTTGTACGAAGTTTATTATTATCTCTTTAATGGGATTGATTTATAATATTATTGAAAAGACTGATCAATTTTGTATAGTAATTCAACGGAACTTATTTGAAAACAAAAATTTTGAATTGTGACTTCTTATAGCCACAGAGTGAAGCACATTTTTCGTTGTTATATAAAATTTAATATTATGTTAACATGATTGTGTTTCTACAAAAGAATATATTTGCTTTTCAGATTAGATTCAATATATTCGGTGCTAATATAATATATTGTGGATTGTCAGTTTTAATTTTTCATATGTATTGATATTCTTGTATTTGACATTTAATGAATATGACTTATTTTTTTCATCTCAAAAAAAAAAAAAAGCTTAGAAATGAAAATTCAGTGTAACTATTACCTCAAATCAAGAAAATATTAGATAATATGAATCTATTAATTATACTATTTTCTTTGATATAAAAAAGTAAAATGCAACATGATTCAAAAATAAAAATTTAAATTCTTCTTCCTAAAATCTCCAATACCAGAATTGTGTCACAAAATAAAGCAATCAACTGCTACAATTATGTCCTCATTATTCTCAAATTAGTTGCTTCACCCATTGTTGATGAGCAAATCTACTTTGCCCCCTTCATCTGTCATGCCCACAATGCGCTACCAATCTTAGTTGAAGATTAGAATTTTAAGAAAGGCAAGAAAAAGTTGAGATAGAGGGAGATTGCAGCTTTTGGCCAGAGTTCAATAACTTTCTGATTCAAAAATAGAGGGAGAATGCAAACAGAAAGAAAGCCAAATCGGAAAAAATGAGAAAGGAAAAAGTCGGTGACTGTTACAGGGAGAAAATAGGGTGTAGAGAAATTTAGATTTAATAGGATATGTGAGTTGAGCAGGGAGAAGATGATAGTTTTAAAATTTTTATCATTTTATAAATGGTCGTATGCCAACTGCAAACCTATTTGGGTATGATATTGAAGGAAGCCTTTTTCAGTGCGTTCAACAGTAAGTAGCAACCTTCCATTGCATCCTGTAGTTGTTCGAATTAATTAATGGTGTTACTTTTCCATATATTTCGGGCTTTATGCCAGCGATGGGAGTGGCTCTTTCAAACCTAATACACTAATAATGCGAACCAAGCTTGTTAAATCAACCACGTTAATGGTCTCCATAAATACAAAAATGGTTTGGAATCACTATCAAATCCAAAATACTCTTAAATAACTAAACATCAATGTACCACATTCTGAGAGTTCCAATATCACAAGATATGTTATCCTTTTGTCCTACTTCTAAACCCATGAGATGAGACATCTTTATGCTTTATCCACCCCACACCAACAAAAAGATTTGTGCATACTTATTCATAAAAAGAAGAAGGAATTTTGAGCAATCAATCCTTACGGTGAGATGATGTCAATTGTATGTATTGATTTCTTCTTTCGAGCAAAAAAACTAATACGGACCCTAGAACAGAAAAGTCACTCTCTTATCTATTCATTTTCCTTTCTCGTCACGATTCTTTTTTGAATTTCTCTAATTTTAATTTTACTTTTTTTGAGAATATTTAACTTTACGACTGTCACTAATGATAATTCTTTTCTTTTTTTTTTAACTTTTAATAAATTTAGATTTATTCCTTCAATGATAAATTTACTATTTTTTTAACAATTTCTATCTTTATGTGTATTTGTTCAATATTAACATAAAAGTCAATTAAATTTTGATTTCATATTATTTGAATATATTTTGCT